>PVIH01012456.1:0-54904 GCA_004025045.1 Sigmodon hispidus
GAGAGAGAGAGAGAGAGAGAGAGAGAGAGAGAGAGAGAGAGAGAGAGAGAGAGAGTCTATAAATAAAATGTAAGTTTAAAAAATATTCTGGAGATGAATGGTGGTGGTTGGTGCTTAGGAATATAAGTATGTGTATGTTGCTGTGGCTAAAATGATCAATTTTATGTTAGGGTTTACATGTTACTTTTTAAAAGGATTTCTCTCTTTTCATTTCCTTTCTTTCTATCCTTGCTCTCCTCCTCCGTCCGTTGTGTTTGTTTATATAGGGTCCCACTGTGCGGCTCTCCCTAGGTAGATCAGGCTAGCTTCTAACTCAGAGTTCTACCTGCCTCTCCTGGGATTAAAGACTTGGGCCAGGATACCCAACGATTTCATTTGTATTTATGTATATTTGTGTCTGTGGATATGTTTAAGAAGAAGTGTGTGCAGTACCCTTGGAGGCCAGAAGAGGGTGGTGTCTCTCCTGGCACTGGAGTTTTGGGCAGTGAGTTGCCCCACGTGGGTACTGAGAACAGAATTGGGACCCTCTGCAAGAGCACCAAGGCCTCCTAACTGCTGAGCTGTCGCTCCAGCCTCCAAAAAGAAAATTTATTTTTAATGAAATTTAGTAAACATTTAATGAACATCTACTCTGTAATCTGCACTAGACATCCAGAGCCATGGAGCATCAGCCCTTCTGTCAAAGCTCCATGGTGCCCAGGGAAGTCCCCTTCCCCAGCTTGGACGAGGGCGTCTGGCTGGGCTTCTGGTGACCTAGGGGCAGAAGGCTTTAAGAAGGACCTAGGATTTCCAGGAACTGAGGTGACCGGGCCAGCAGTTAATGCAGCACAGAACCAGCAGGAAGCAAAAGATCTAGAAATGTTAACAGCTGCTAAGCTGCTTCACCCCAAGGCACTTCTCCGATTGCACTCTGATGGCAACAGTGTTTTGGGGGTCACCTGTGGGAACGGACAGACCAGAGTGTCCCCATCCCAGATGGCTTCTGTACTGCCCTATTGTGTATGGCTCGTGGTACTGGTGATTTGCAGTAGAAACTCAAACCTGATCTGTTCCCTGTTCAACAAGGGCCTGATGTCTCCACTGTCAGTTCCTTTCAAGGTTTCTGAACAGTTAGTTTCAGTTTCTGCGCCTAGCTCACAGAGGACTAGAAGCACTGGTCTAGAAGACAGTAGTAACTCCCTTATAGGAAAGAAGCATGTCGCTTTTGTCTCTGGTCCTTCCATCCTTGTGCACGTTCAGCCACCCTAAAGCCCTCCCTCTGTCAAGAAAGGGGGCACTTGTTAATAATCAGCCCATGTTTCCCCAGTGATTTGAAGAGCCCAGGCACTGCTGGAGGGGGAGATTAAAGCCTACTGTTATTATTAGCCTCGTGTCCACCATAGTGGGTGTCACTTAATTAGAAGTGTACAATAGCTAAATCTGCCTTAATTGGCTGGGCTGTGGTGTCTGGGCTGTGCTCTATTCTGTGGCCATCACATTGCCTTCTCTGGCTATGGGTCATTTTGGAGACCTTGGGTAGGGTTCGTGGAAGGTTATCTGGCTACTGATTAACACTTAATTAGCACCTTTTTCATGTAGCGCAGCAGTGACTTTGTAAATTTAAAAATTTCAGGGGACCACTTAATGTGGAATTAAAGTACAAGAGCAATATTTAAGATGCATGAAATTGTTTTACGCATTACAGCATTAACGAGCTCTTAATTTATGCAGCGCATGCCAGCGATGGTAATTAAAGTATGTGTGGGAGGGGGTGAGGGTGATGTGGATCTCTGTGTTGTCCTGGCTTTTCCTTTACTGAGACTTCTGAAGGCTTTGTTCTCAACTGCTCTTCCCAACTGAGGAGTAACTGTGAGGCTCTCAAGCTTTAGTTTCCATACTTCAATTGACATCAACTACAAACTGAAGCCATCTCCCTTCCAGGACCTAGAAGACCTACCAGCTTCAGTGATAGGTCTAGAGTCAGGCACAGAAACCAACTAGAGCCAACGAGAAGTCAGAAGATATTTGCTGGGCCTGGGGATGGGGTAGGCTTGGTGGGGGTGGAGCTGGACCGGGGCTGGGGTGAGGCTGGGACTGGTTCCATGTCCTCTCTCCTTGGTAGCTAGCTGTCTGAAGGGTTTGTTCTTCTGTTTGGTTGGTAAGGTGTAAGTGTGAGATCTGGAGCCAGGTAGCCATTCTGGAGGCAGCGTGGAGTAGCACGGGAGCCATTATCTGTCTGGGATATAAATACAACATCTGTAGGAGGTCACATGGCCAGATGAAGAGAAACCACTTCCGTAACACTTTACTGGAAACATTGATTGGGACTTGTTTTGAAAGCAGCCTGGCCTATAGGCTCTTGAATTAGGTAGGACCCCACAGATATACTGAACATTCCATTCCCATCTTTATACACATGTCCCTCTTCTACAACACTATCTTTCCAGGCTGAGATTCTGTGGCATCCATCTAAGAAGCTTGCCTTGACCTGGTGTGCTCTCCTCCTCTGGGACACTCCTGACCCTAGCTTGAACCCTCCTTCCTGAAGAGCAAGATGCTGTCAATGTGACCCTTCCATCTCCTCTAAGAAGACCTAAGCCCCTGCTTCTGTCCCCAGCATTAGAGTCACATTCCTCAAGTCTTTGAAGGATGCAAAGTCTTTCTCCAAGGGGAACAGAAGCTGTGAAGATGGTGAGGAGAGGAAGTGACATCTCTGGTCACTGCACAATGGCAACCGTGAGTGCATGAGGACTGGAGGACTGTGGGTAGGAAGGAGAAGGAGCCACAGAGCGGACATATACTCCATGCAGGAATTAGAATGCTGAGGCAGTAAGGCTCCCTCTCACCTTCTTTTCAAAGTGAAAAGAGACCTAAGTGCCCACTGGCAGACATGAGACTGAGCTCCTGTGTCTTCCTTAGCAACAAGCATTTTGGGGGGATCACTCCAAGTGTGGTCAGCCTTCTCAGGTAGCTCCTGAGAACTGGCTGAAAGAGAGACAGTGGTACTTGGTGCTGGTCATCTGTGCCCTTCTTCTGGATGCTCACTCTTCTGCTCTAAGTTCCACTTGAGGCCATCAGTGACTTTGCAGGTCTGCATGTTGCCTGATGTCTCCTGTCCTCTTTCTCTGCATGGTTGCTGCTTCCAGTAAATTCTTGGTATTCCCTCCTTGACCCTTCCCCCTGATTCCCGGAGAACCGCCAGTTCTTTGGGTGTACTTGTGAGCACATCTTCCCCCTGTTGATTTATGACTGTGGTCTTTTGTATACCACCCAAATACCTGTGACCACTCTTCTTGTTTTACATAAATGAGATCACATAGGATGAATTGTTCTGCAACTTTAAAAATTGTGACACATCTTTGTAAAAATAACCCTGCATATGGGTAAATCTTTTTGTTTGCTATGTAATATTCCCTAGCACAACATACCAGCCCTTTGGTTACTTAACTCATTTCTTTTCCTTTGCAGTTCTAGAACAGAATCAAGAATCTTGAGATGCTAGGCAAATAATCTATTGCTGAGGTCCATCCTTAGACCCTGTTATCTGAAAGAGATGATGAATACTTGAGCTACTTCCAATGTGATTTACTAATTAATAATGCTGCAAAGAACACACCATTAGCTCTAACCCCATATGGTAAAGAGAGGCTAAAGGAGAGCCTGGTATAGCAGTGGCTCTTATTTTCTAGGTTCATGATCCCTTGGACCCTGGAGCCTCACTAACCCCCTTGCCTGGTTAGCTCTTGCTTCTTTCTCATTGTAACTCACCTGGTAAATGCTAGCCAATCTGGAACAGAACCGTGCCTCCAACCACTTCCTTTACAGGATTTCCAAGTTTGTGAATGTTGGGATCATGGATGATCTGGTATGACAGGATAATGTATTTATCTGGTTAGCTGGTGGATGTCTATGAATAGAGAGGCCTCATGCCCACGGATGCAGGACAGTGGGTGAGAGGCGCAGCACGGCAGGAGACACTTAGATTGCTTCTATGTAGAAGGACTTTATTATTATAATAACAGAGAGAGGGAGGAGGGAGGGAGAGAGGGAGAAAAAGGAAAAAAGAAAGAGGGAAAGAAGAATAGAGAGCACTCCTGGGAGACAAGAAGCCAGAGAGAGTCAGGCGGTAGGAATTCTTCTTCAATGGGGCTTGACATCAGAATTCAGGGCAAGGCGTGGCTTCAGAGGCTAGAACAGAATCCTAACATTCCTCACTCTTTGATATTATATATATATATATAATATATATAAAGATGGGTTATTGATAAAGATGAATGAGGACATAAAATTCTGTCTTTGCGGATTTGGGATGGCGTATGGAGAGAGGGTCATGGCTGAAGGTGCGGGTGAAGAGACATCTAGTTAGCTGTCATTTTGGAGATCAAGCATCCATCTCTTGGAGGAGCTGAGAAGGCAGGACACAGCAGAATCACATGGAAAGATAAAGATCTAAAAACAGCTGGAACAGTTTTATATTTTGGTGTGTCAAAACAAGCTATGGCACAGGCAATAACGTGTCAGGGGCAAGGGATGACACATTCTTTTCTATAGCTGCTTCAAGCTGGCATTGGTCGTCATTGTCATAATCAGAGCTTAAAAAGGAGTACCTTGCTTTGCAGAGACAGAACGGGTTGTAGAAGTGCCAGCTGAATGAACTTTTCTTGAGGCATGGCAGACTGACCGTGTCAGACCAGAGCAAAGATGGCAGTTATCTGACTTCCGCCAAGATCAAAGATGGTGACTGGCTGACTTCCAACTTCATGACCCATGTTTTGGTCCACCACCTCCCCCCTAACCAAGGAAATTAGGAACATTAAAAATCAGTAAAGAACTGAAAGTTGGTAAAAAGCATGGCACAGGTGGTCATGGAGCTTGGCAGCTCTGGGTCCCGCAGCAAAAGGGCAGGGGCCCTGCAGCTGGCTCTGCCCCAGAAGTGGAAATGCTCTCTCTCTCTCTCTCTCTCTCTCTCTCTCTCTCTCTCTCTCTTGCCACTTTGAGCAGATAGCCTCTGCCACAAAAATAGCCGTCTAGTTTTGAAGTCTGGATGGCCAGTCCAATACTCTGGTAGGCAGGGGCCTAAAACAAGTTAGGTGAAGCTATGGCATGTCCAAGTGAGGTCTCTGTGTAGTCCAAACAGTTTAGCTCTTGGCATCTCAAAGAGAAAAGTGTGAGCTGTCAGAAATGACCAAGCTGTCTCACTCGCTCAGTGGAAAGCACACAGAGATCAAGGCATTGCCCAGAAGGAACGAAAGCCTGAGAGAGGGTCCAAGACTGGTCTGCAACCCAGAAAACAGAGGGTCCAGTGACCCAAACAACCAAGACCTCAACTATTGCCAGAAATGAAATGTGGTTGGTTGGTAATGGAATCCCCCTTGAAGGGGTCGCTTACCATTTTTGGCGGTTCTTCCAGGGAACCATAGCCAGTGCTATGAGAATCACTGCACCAAATGCTGGGATCATGTTTGATCTGGTATGATAATTCTGTCTTTTACTTTTGCCAGGTTAGCTGGTGGATGTCTATGACTAGAAAGGCCTCCTGCCCCATGGATGAGGGACAGTGGGTGGGAGGCACAGCACGGCAGGAGACACTTAGATTGCTTCCATGTAGAAGGACTTTATTATTATAATAACGGAGAGAGCGAGAGAGGGAGGGAGGGAGAGGGACAGAGGGAGTACTCCCAGAAAGGAAGAAGCAAGAGAGTCAGTGGGGGGAATTCTTCAATGGGGCTTGACAGTCAGAATTCAGGGCAGGGTGTGGTTTCCGAGGCTAGAACAGAATCCTAACACTGATCCCCTGTGTCACTACCACAACCCAATACACCAGGGCCGGGCACTACATTACTGTATTTTAAAACAGGACCCAGCAAAGGCACAGTAAAATGAACATTTCCCTCCTCCCACCCCCACCGCTGCCCCCAAAGGTTCCAGAATGTTTTTATTTGTGAACCCTTTCTCAGTAAGTGTACCAGGCTAAAAGTGCTGTTGTTACTCAGGTCAGACTAAGAAAAGATTTTCTGCTAATAAACAAAGCTACCTAAATTCCCTGATTTCTGGGACACTGTAAAAGCTTTAACAGCCGTAACAACCCTGTGAGCTGACTCCCTCCCAAAGCAGAATGAGCTAGGTGGGACAGTCAGAGACACACTGAAGTCTTAGACCTTGGTGGTTTCACCCAAATGCTATGACAAGGCCCCACACTTGCTGATGGAGGCTACCAGCTTCTCTCGGGGCTGATGTCTTCACCTGAAATGCGAGGAGGGACTGATGACCGCCCTGGTGCCTGGGGGGAGCAATGACGTGGGACATTCTGGCGGAAGCTGGCCTGTGTTCACAACAGCCTGCCTGAGCTGGAGCCTGTCAGCTCAAGCGGCAGTGAGGGAAGAGTGTTCTGACACAAAAGCCCAGGGGAATCTGTGAAGGAGCCTGGCTGTCATTACTTATTAACAATAGGCCTGATCCCCAGCCGGGGAGGCCCAGGGAAATGGCCTGTGGGGAGGCCTGACTCTCCCTATGAGATGGATTAACACTTTCTGAGGGGGAGGGAGCTGTCTGGAGGGTCGACTGTCACTTTTTTTTTCATACGAGAGGGGCCATTCTTCTCTGAGAGGCAGGGATGCCCCCTTTCTCCCTGCTTCCTGCTTCCCTAGGGTTCTCTTGACTGATTCGAGTTGTAAGCAAGTCCGCCTACAGGACGTGGGAAACTGTTGAGGGAGAAATGGAAGGTTCGAGAATACACACAACCAATAATCCAGATCTGATGAATGGCTTCCACCTACTGGGGCTGGAAGAGAGAAGACAGGCAGCAGAGCCAGCGGGAAGAGCTGTACAGTGCCGGTCACTAACTCTGCTGCTGCCTTTCTCTGGCCCCTGAGGGGTTCGGGGCTCAGCTGCAGGTTAATTTTGCTGTCTGTCTAGCCCAGCAATGTTAGTGTGCGGCCTAAGCCATCCTGGCAGCTGCAGGATAGTGTCCCAGTGTCCTGAGAAGGCAGAGGCTGGGATGGAGAAGCCATGCTGTGGTGAGCACTCTTCGAACAAGCCATGGAGTGGGGAGGTAGGTGAGGGCAGCTAGAATAAGACCAGGGAAGAATTCCCATGGAAAGCCTACTTAACATGCGTGCGTGCGCTGGCACTAGCAGACCACAGAGTGACCCTCGAAAGGCCTAAGAGAGGGGTGAATGGCTGTATGCATATGTGGGTCAATGCTCAGAGGCTGGCCCAGCCCGAGGTAAGCAGTTTCCCCAGCCTGCTTGCCTCTCTGACCCTGCCTTCCTTCCAGAAGGGCAAGTCCAGCAAGACCTCCTGGAGACTGCCAACCCAGGAGCTCTGGCTGCCTAGAAACATTAAGGGGCCTACCTCTCTCAAGGTGCCCTTGCCCCCACACAGCAGGACACCCCATGCACAATCAGGATGGTCCATGCAGAGGCTGGATGCCACAATGAGCTAGTCTGGCCTCAAGGTTAGCTGCAGCTCATTCCTTTGCTCTCTCTTTCTCTCCACTGCCAGCCTTTTTGTTCCTCCTCACACACACACTCTTTCCCCACCCTTCCTGCTGTGGCTGAAGGGACTGTAGCCAGCATGGGCTCTGGCAGGCCTTGCCCTTCTCTCCCATCTCCTCTGGCTAAAAAACAGTTAGATTGCATTCCAGAAGCCAGCCACCAAGCTCTGTTCCTTTATTTGGCCACTTCCTCCTCCTGAGGCTGACTACCAAGGTCCAGCAATCAAAGGCCTCCTTTGGTTCACCTAATTAACATGTCCAATTAAAATTAAACACCTCATCCTAAAGTGCGGGTTTCCCATCTTCCTATGAGCCATGTCTCCCTTCTCTCCAAAGGCAGACATTTATTCTGGAACAAATCCCCCTCCCCATCTCCCTTGCTCCTTTTCCCCTTATTTCCTGTCTTTGTCTCTCATTCCCTGCTCTTTATCCTTCTGAGGCAAAGACCTCTCCTTTGTGCTGAGAACTTGGTCTTGGGGTGTCCTTTCGGTGGCTCTGGTCACTTCCCTCTACCCGTCCTTGCCCCTCCTCCCAGCCTTCTTCCCAGTGGGTCTGCACAGGGGTTCTGGAAGGTGCTAAGGCTGTACAGTCGTCCACCCTCCATCGCAAGGTGCCTTGATCTGCTCCATTCTGTCAAATACCTTGTCCATCTGTAAAGAGCAGTCTGAACCCAAGCCCATCCCGCACTCCAACCAGGTGGTGGGACTGTCTCTTGCAGCTGGGGCTAACAGGCCATAGGTTGATTATTTGTTGGTGTGCTTTATGCACTTCAGCAGGGGCAGGGAGGGTGCAGTTGTTATGTGATCTGTGTTTTAAAGGTCTTGTGGGTCCTTGGGGGCAGGGCTGTTTGTTAACTTCAGAGGAGGGCGATGGACCTCACTGGGAACATGGGTTTAGGAGTGAGCAGCTGGTCTTTCAATAGTAGCCCACACTAAGGCAGTCTCCAGACCCGTGCCTTAGTGTGCACCCCAGGTTGTGTGCTTGTCAGAGGGGCCTTGGTCATGAGCTCTTAGAGGCAGACTGCAGAGATCACAAAAGGGTGGCTGGACAAAAAAACTGAACCACACTGCGCTTCACAGATCACATGGTCAGGCAATTCTGGCACCCCATGGCTGTACCCACAGGAGTGACACCTGAGTCCCACTCACGCAGCTGCTGAGTGAGAGACCTTCCTCCCTCCAGTCAAACTAGAAGGTTAGAACAACCCGCTGCAGGAATCCTGCTGCATTTGCCTCAGGCAAACTCTCCTGTGAGCTTTGGCAGCTGGAGTTCTTAAAAGGACAGAGCAGGGAATGTCACCAAATTGACAGAACAAGGTATTTGACTGCTTTGCTCAGCTTGCTCAGAGCTGGCCTGAAGACTTTCCGTCACCCCAACCTGGTGTCCGGGTGCAGAAAGGGGACTTTTTGGAATTATGGTGGCAACAGAGACTTACCAAAAAGAATCTAATAGTTTCGCACCACCAAATTGAGCCTGAGCTGGGGTCTTCTATACAACCATAATCAGCTGTAAATCACCATCTCCCCACATCAATGCCCTCCCTCAGTTTCTCATCTGTACGGTGTATCCTTATGACAAGAGCAGGACCCAGCCCCTGACAGAGCCGTTTAGGGCAAAGACCCTAAAAGCCCTTGTTCCGTCTTTGTCATTGGCCAGAACAAAATGTTCCTGATTTGGTCCTGGCCACAGGCCAGGAATGCCCAAATAAAGCTCTGGTTTGGTCTGCTTCCTCTTCTAAATGAGCAAGCACCCTGCCTGCAAGCTATGTGTGAGTGTATGGCTGACACTCCAGTTCACTCAGTCAACAGCTTTGGAGCTGATTCTCTTGAGTTTTCATGTTGGAAATGGGTTATATGTATCCTCCCACTTCGGCCATCTCCTAAATGATCTTAGTAGATCATCTCTCAAGAAAGGAATGCCAGTTAGCTAGATAAGGGCAGTAGCCTTGAAGACCGTTGAGGATGAACCCCTCCTTCACAGCTTGGGACCCCACTTCCCACTCCCCTGGTTATACTAGAAAGAAAAACAACTTTGCCATTCCTTAGGATTCCTTGTCAGAAGAAAGGAATACCTTTGGCCTTGGCTGTAGACACCACAATCCAATCTGCACCAAAGACTAGAACAGTACATACTATATAGCCTCCTCTCTTAAGAGTTAATCTAGATTCACCTGTCAATCACCTGGTCAGGAGCATCCTCAAACTCACCCAATCCCTCATAAAAGCTGATTCACCTAAAGAAGACATGCTGAGGAGAGAGGAGGAATAATTATCCCTTTAATGAGATAATGTATTTATAGCTTGCAGAAATTTCTCCTTCTATAGCCACTTACACAGAAAGCCTTTGCCATGCTTCCCTAAGCTACCCAGGAATATGTAATTTCCTTTGCCTTCTATTTCTTTTTCCTTTGGAAACTGGACAAAGTCTGGGCCCACATTGCTAAGCCAAGGTGGAATAAATCTTCCCCTTTAGCCAGGCTTTGGAAAATAAAGTCAACATAAATGAAGAAATGGATGGGTCTTAATGAATGAAAATGAAGACATGATCACTCCTAGGTATGGTTGAGGAGAGGGTTTATTGTAGATAAAAGGGAGAGAACGGCCAGAGGCATCTGGAAGGATCCACACTGAACATGGTCAGCAGGCTGAATCAGGCCATGGGGGTTGAGGGAGGAAAAGGAGACAGGACAAGTGGACCAAGGAGGATCCAGGGACAGAGTCGGCCAGGAGTCAAGAGAACCAGGACAGTGAATAGCCAAAATGGCTGAGTTAATAGGAAAGATGTTGGGGGAGGAGGCTGAAGCCCAGTCCCTGGGGAGGCTCTCCTGAGGTGTAGGGGAGGGTGTGGGGTGAGAAATGCTGAGAGAAACCACAGGTCCTCAGTGAGACTTGTCCCTGATTTCTTTGGGACCTAACATGATTTCTTTGGGACCTGACACTTAGGAGCAATAATGTGCCACCTGTGTGAGATACCGAGCACCTTATGGCCGACTAATGACTCGGTTTAGAGATGTTCCTGTCCTGGACAACATAACCTAACAGCGATTCTGGTGGAGAACTTTGAACACACAATTCTCCCTATGGTAAGAGAAATGCTAAGAAAACTCCCCTTTCCTGCCTTTGAATGCTGTCAGAAGTCTATGAGGGTCTAGAATGGCAGCAATGACTTCATGGGGCGGGGGGTTCTGTTAAAGATGAGCAGTCCACTAAGGGCCAACAGTCCAGGAATCTTCCCTACTTTATGAAACCGTTGTTTACACAAAGACCTAGCTGCATTCCTAGAACTTCTCCCTTTCCTCCCATCAAAAAAGACTGTGGGGTCCACCCCAGTCCATGGGGAAGAGCACAACACCTTCATTAGAATAAAACTTGCTAGCCTGGTTTGGCTTGCGGTACCCCCATTTTACATAATAATAATAATAACTACCTTGGCAAGTTACTTTCACTTTGTCTGTGAGTTTCTCTCTGAGAACATGAGTCCCTCACACCAATGGAGGGAACAGCGGAAGGCAGAAAAGCCCTGTCACCACTCCAGCCATTGCCCATTGCCTCAGGGCTTCTTGTTGTACAAGACGGTAATACAGCCTTACTGTTTAAATTTTTCATTGCCACTGAATAATCTGCTAAGAGTATCCCATGGTGTCACCCACATTTGACCGTTGAGAAAGTTGACAGTCAAGAGGTTGCGTCATGAGTGAGGTGACAAGAGAGAGATCTAGAATACAGAAGTTCTCCATCCTATGCATGGTGTTCTTCTTTGTCCCCTAAATTTGATAAGTCTCGAGGAACCTGGGGGCCATAGCAGAGGGGTATCAATGATTGGGGGGTCTTTTCTAGCTAGCATAAACTAGCAACATGGCACAGCTTGGTGGCATCTAAGAAGCGAGCCTCAGTTGAGGAATTGCCCAGTTCAGACTGGCCTGTGGGCCTGTCTGGAAGCTAGTTTTCCTTGATTATCACTTGACGGAGGATCCACTGTGGGTGGCACCATTCCCTGGGCAGGTGGTCCTGGGAAGTAAAAAAAAGGTAAACATGAACCTGGAAGGACCGACCTCTATGGCTTCTGCTTCAAGTTCCTGCTTGAATTCCTGCCCTGACTCCCTACAGTGATGGACTGTGACCTGTAATCCAGAAGTGTAAACCAGAAAAAAGCCCGTTTTCCCCTATGTTGCTTTTGGCCAGAGTCTTTTATCACAGCAACTGAAAGGAACTTTGGGCAGGAGCTGAGCCCCTGCCTCCATTTTCCTAAGAACATAGAAGAGAGGGGCTGGAGAGATGGCTCAGTGGTTAAGAGCACCGGCTGCTTTTTCAGAGGACCCGGGTTTGATTCCCAGCACCCACATGGAAGCTAACAACTGTCTGTACTTCCAGTTCCAGGCAACACCAAGGCAAATAAATAAATAATAAATAAAGTTAAAAAAATATGTTTTAAAAAAAAAGAACATAGAAGAGAGCAGCACCTTTTGTCCTTCTTGGAACAAATGTTTTAAAATCTGTCTTACCACTTCCCTTTCCATTAACAGACAGTCAGCTCTTTGCTTTACCAAGGTACTGCAGTAATCCCAGATAGCCTAGAGCAGAGCCTTACAAAATTAGTGTGTGAAGCAAGCAAGTTGGCACAGAGTAAGGCTGGAATGCCCCCCACCTCGCAGTCAGGCCCCTCTACTCAGAAAAATAAAAAATAAAAAATCAGTTACTGGCGCAGGAGCAGAGGGACTCCGGAGTATCTGAAGATGAGTCTTTACAATACTAATACACAGCTGGAAGGAGATATAAGATGCTAATGATACATACATGAGATTGTATGTAGAACTATATATCACAGATAAAACGTGTTGGGGAAAGCAAGCACCATGCCAATGCAATGAGCTACAGAAGCCTGCCTCAGTGCAGCAGGGCCATTAGAGCTGCTGTGCATTTCCCCTGCTCCAGCCTCTTACCACCTCTGCAGTACATCTTTTTTTCATAAACTGCCCTTGTTTCTGCTGCACCTGTGCATCTCTGCTCACTTGTTCAGGGACACAAGAACCTTCTAGTTGTGCCCTCTGAACCTCTATAGGTGCTGATCTCAGTGCTGTGAGGGAACCTGGGGTGAAACACCTCTTCTAGAGAGCTGTATTTCATCTGCAAATGTGAGCACGGATAACTTGGTAAATTGCTCAGGCGCACACCCTCCAGACTCATGCACCCAAGTGCACTCCTGAAACACATGCCTCCTGACTGCTGCTCACTTGGCTTTGCAGCTTATCGGGCTGTCTGGAGCTCTAAGGCACAGAGACACAATGAGGTTAGTGCAGGTGTTGGGGCTGCAGAAGCCCCTGAGGTCTAGTGAGAGCAACATTTCGCTTTGGTCCTGTTGATGGCAGCAGCCTTAGCCAGGCTTGTCATCTGGTCTTGTCCTTGACTGTCCTGGACTCCAAAGCTACGTCTATTGTCAATGTGTAGCTGCCCCCTCCCTCTAGCCATCTTATTGCCTCTTCCTGGCTTCCCTCCCTCCCTTTCTTCTCTTTCTCATTCAGTTTTCAATGCCCATCATGCTACACAGTAAACCATCTTCAAGAGCAGTAGCATTGGCTATTTTATTATAAGTAGAAGCCCCCTTATCATAGAAGCAGGAAGGCCAGAAGGGCTTCAGATTTCAGACTGGGGGATATTTACATATGCCTAATGAGGTGTCTTGGGCACAGGACCCAAGTCTAATCTTAAAATTTATTTATGCTTCATGTATCCTATGCATATAGCCTGGAGGTCATTTTATACAATATTTCAACTAATTTTGTGCATGAGACAAAATGTGTATACCCACATGATCAGATTTGTAGTATGATGTGCGAATTCAAGTTTCAGACTTTGTGTGTGTTCATGTGTTCCTGTGTGTGTTCACATGTGTGTGTTCATGTGTGTTCATGTGTTCCTGTGTGTGTTCACGTGTGTGTGTTCATGTGTGTGTGTTCTTGTGTGTGTGTTCATGTGTGTGTGTTCTTGTGTGTGTGTTCGTGTGTGTGTGTTCGTGTGTGTGTGTTCTTGTGTGTGTGTTCATGTGTGTGTGTTCTTGTGTGTGTGTTCTTGTGTGTATGTGTTCCTGTGTGTTTGTGTTCATGTGTGTGTTCACATGTATGTGTTCCTGTGTGTGTTCACGTGTGTGTGAAGACTGAAAAACAACCTCAACTGTCATTCTTCATATTCTCCTTTGAGAAAGAGTCTCTCACTGGCCTGACACTCACTCCATAGACAAAATTCACTGGCCAATGAGTCCCAGGAATCTGACAGCCTCCCCAGTACTGGGATTACAAGCAATGGACACTACACTTGTCTGCTCCTCCTCCTCCTCCTCCTCCTCCTCCTTCTCCTCCTCCTCCTCCTCCTTTTTCTTTTTTTTTTTTTTAAACATAGGTTCTGGAGGTCTAACTACCAAGCACCTTGCTGACTAAGCTATCTCCTCAACTCTTGGATTTTGTGGTTTTTTTCATCAGATTGGGTAAGAATTTGTGTAGGGCTTAGAGGTCTGCATGAAGGCTAGCTGTTCTGGAGGGTCCAAGAACGTTTGACAGGCTGGCTCTGCCACCTCCTGTCAGTCAGGGCCTCACCAGGATACTCTAGCCAAGGAGCTGGATTTCCTATGTGGTACCTCTCAAAGTGAATGTTCCAAGACACAGGAAGTGAGAGCTCTAGCATGTTATTCCTGCCCTATCATATTGGCCGAAGAGGTCCCAGGTCCCACCCAGATTTTGAGGAGGAGGGGACCTAGCCCATGGGAAGGTGAGCAGATGACCGTATTCACTCTGTGATGTCTCTCCTTTCCATGTAGACTTGTGAGAGATGCTGTTGCAGCGGGCATAAGATGACAAGCCCTGTCACCTGCTTCCCTTTTGACTTCTGCCGTGTGAAGTTTATGGCGGGGGAGTTTACATCTCCTTAAGTTACGGGGACAGCTGTTTGCCATTCTAATGGGGTAGATGTCAGCAGGGCTGGGAGATGGAAATTATCAGGATGGAGTTGCTCTCAGGGGATTCTGAAGGGAGGGATTAGATGATGGGAGAAACTGCTGATCACGTGACTGGAGCTAGATGAAGTCTGCCACCCCAGGAATGAGGAAGAAAGCCCCTTCAGAGAGAAGATAAATCTCAGAGGTTCCCTCTGATGTCTTCCAAGGCTTAAGGAACACAGAAGAAGTTCCTTGCGTAAGCCTCCTCACATGGCACTAGCGCCATTTTGCCAAGTGTCCCCTAATTAAAGCTGTCTGGTCCACATTGGCTCCCAAGATTTGTGGGCAGCACAAAGAGCACTGAACACTGCAGATTCAGAGTCCTTTCTCTGCTGCTCCCTACCAATGTGTCCTAGAGGAGGCCGGCCAGCTGACTCCCCTCATGTGTGTTCCCCTGCACTAGAGTCTGCCAGGACTCCAGGCATGCTGTGGAATTAAGCCCAGGGCCTAGTGCTTCCTAGTCATGCATTCTGCTTACTGAGTTTCACCCACCCCCAGCCTTCATTTTACTTTTTAGTTTGAGAGTCTCACTAATTTGTCCAGGCTATCCTTGAACTCATTCTATATCCTAGGCAGATCTTCCACTTGTGATACCTCAGCATCCTGAGCATCTGGGACTACAGACCTGTATGGTGCCTCAGCATCCTGAACATCTGGGATCATAGGCCTGTGATTTCTTCTTGACAAACTCTTAGCTTTACCTATGTATCCCAAGATATCTCAGGCTAGGAATCAGTGCAGCTTGGCTCCACTCAGCAGCCCATAGCCATATTCTCATATACTTAGGTTCTCTGATGGGCTGTCATATGTTGATATAGGCCCGCCTTCATAATCCATCCGGCCTTTATCTAGGGCTCCTCGACTACTCTGGTGCTACACTGCTCTAATAGGCAGACAGATAGGAAGAAGGGCCACGGCCAGATAATGAAAACATCAAACTTCCAAGAGGACACACTTTAGGCTCTTCCTCACCCCAGAGGAAAGACAAAAACCCAACAGCTTAAAACAGAGCCCTGGCAGGATTTTTCTCCCACCACTAAAGGCCCCTCTTCTTGTGGACCATCCAACAAATTCAATGCTGAATTAGGACATGTTTACTCCAAAGTTCTGGGCCTTTTAGCCTCTCTGTCTGTTCAAACTGACCAACCCTAAATTAATTGAAAGAGATCCTTCAAATATTCTTAAACCCCTCAGCCCTGGACTTCAGGCTCCGGAGTTCCTGTTCGCTCCACAGAGGACCTTTCTCAGTGTGGCTGTCACTTGCTGTGAGCACTTCACCAGATGGCTCTGTCTGCTGTGTCTGAGGCTTTCTCTGCTACTACTTTTTTGGCACAAGAACTTTCTGGTTCTTTAATTCTTTAACTGGCAGATGTTGCAGAATTGTTGCTTATACTGTGTGAAGATATGTTACTGTGATTGGTTTAATAAAAAAAATAAACAGCCATTAGCTAGGCAGGAGAGAATAGATGGGGTTTCCAGGGACAGAGGAGCTTGGGGAAAGAAGAGAGACACAGAGAGACACCAGCAAGACATGAAGGAAGTCAAACATCCGGGTGGAAAGGAAGTAAAAAGCCACTTGCTAGAACATAGATTAATAGAAGCAGGATAATTAAGTCATAGAAGCTAGCTGGGAACAAGGCTAAGCTAAAAGCCAAGCCTTCATAATGAATAATAATAAGTCTTCATGTCATTATTTGGGAGCTGGTGGTCCCCAAGAGAAAGTCCAACAAGAAAGACTCACTACAGTCAGAAAAAAATCAAACATGATCCAGACCTGTGTTTCTATGACACTTTTGGCTACAAGTAACAGAAACCCCTATATTCAAATGCTAGGAGAGTTCTTTTAATTATGTAACTAAAAATCCCAATACAGGGAGGATCTTGAGCTGGTTCCTTCCAGGCTCCTCCCCTGCGATCCTCTTGGCTCTATTTTCCTGTATTGGTTTCAGCTTCTCCCTGGTACCCAAAAGGCTGCTGCAGCTCCAGACATCAGGCAAATCCAAACCTCTGGTCTCAAAAAGCAGTCCCTTCCAACCCCAGGTGATACTCAAAACATTCATCAGCAAATACATCAGAAAGATGCCCATTAATAAAGCCTTAAACTACAGAGGATCAGACCTGCCCTTTCTGTTTTGAATCTTAACTGTTCCTCAAAGGCCCATGCTAATGGTTAGCCACCAAGCACTGAGAAATAGTGGAGAGAAGTTAGATCATTGAGCCATGCTATGGAATATTAGAACTCTTAACCCCTTCTTTAGCTCTTGGCTTTCTGGCTGCAGTAAAATGGGCAGCTTCTCCATCGCACACTACCAACCCTGACATACTACCCTCCTCCAGCGCCTCTGAAGCCATAGCTTGCTTTTATAATTGGGAGCTCCCACAGTACCCACCATACATGCTAAATATCCTGAGTGTTTCCGGGACTGCTTTCCCAGGAGTCATGAAGCCCCTCTATTGAACTTAGCTCATTGGCTAACACTAGATCACATGATGCTGCCTCCTTGCCTGAATCAATTTCAGGAGGATCCCTGAAATGTCTCCCACAGGTTCATGTGTTTGAACAACTGGTCCCCAGCTGGTAGCATTGTTTTGGAGGGTTCTGAAGTCTTTAGGAAGTAGAGCATGGTTGGAGGAAGTGAGTCACCAGAGGGATGGACCCTGAATCTTTATAGACAAACCCCACATGTTGCTCATTATTTGCTTCCTGGTTGTGGATTCAGTGTAACCAGCATCCCCATGTTCGTGCTGTCATACGTTCCCACCATGATGGGCTGGATTCCCTCAAACTACAAGTCAAACACACCCTCGCTTAAGTTGCTTTTTTGTGGGGGTATTTGGTCAGAACAAGGAGAAAAGTAGGTAATACAGTTGGGTTAGAATGGAAAAGATTTGCCTTTGACTCGGGGATGGAGTCCCCTCCCTTGAGGCTGATGTGAACTGGATCTGGGTTCCTTTAGTAGGCTAGAGGATGGGGAAACCATCTAGCCTGCCCTCCCATCCCCCTCCAAAATCCCAGGTTCCTTCATGCTTGACTCAGATCCCCGCTAACTCTGCCTGAGCCTCCTGGGATTTACACCCTTCTTTCTGCATCAGCATTAAGCATTGTGACTTTTGAGGAAATTTATCTTCATCATCTCTGCAAAGTATGAAATGAGTGCTGTTCGCTTCGGTTAGGCCCATTTCATGGATGGACACACTAAGTGTTTTTGAAATGAGCCTAGGAGAAGGTTAATGGAGGAGAGCTAGTGACAAGACAAGCAGTCAGTGCTCTATTGCATGGCTCTCTCCCTCCTCTTACTCACACCCCCACCCCTTGGCTTAATTGATAGGCCAATTATTGAGTCTGTGGCAAGGCTGGGGGCCAGGAAGCTGTTTATAGCCTGCAGATCTTGCCTTTTCTACCTGGATGAGTCTGCCGGCAGCCATCAGATACAGGCGTCTTCCAGTGACAAGGGCATGATGGATTTCCCCCATTACTTACTCTCGATGCTTTTGTTAGTCTGCATTTTATGCAGTCTTATGTAATAGAAAGGAATTTTGCAAGGCAGGCATACTGGGCAAGGCCACTGCACAGAGACTGCATTCTTTCCGCACCTGCAGCCACCCTGCTGGGGCCCATCTGTGTTCTGCTGGCAACATTCATGGCCCTATCAGATGATAAGAGAGCACAGGTAAGGGGGATGTAGTCAATTTTGCTGGCCTCCAGGGTCTGGACCACTGACTTTCAAAGAAGAATAGCAAGGACTTTAAGAAACAAGAAAGAGAAGAGAGGGAGCAAATGAGTGTAATACAAAGATGACAGCATACAAAAGGATGCTCAGCAACTGAGCATGGGGGGGCACTGTGGGTAGCCCTGCTCCTCCTCAGAGCCTGTAAAATACAACCGAGGACACTATGTGCTAATCAGTTTGTGGAGTAAGTGGAACCGCACAGATCACTGATGGGTGTGTGGCTGATGCAGTGACAACTACCTGAGCAGAGGCTTGCTCTGTGATCCACTCACGGAGTCACAGAGCCCTACTGTAGATGAATATCCACGGCTGAGCGCACATGTGTTCCTCCCGAAACTGGAGAATGGTCTCAATTATGGCTCTAGTCATAGCAGAGCATGCTCCCACACCTCTAATTCTAGCACTCAGAAAGCTAAGACAGGAGGTTTACTCTAAGTTAAAAGCCAGCTAGGGGTATAGAGTAAGACATGATCTCAAAAACAAAGCACTATGAACATTAACCCAAGCTTGAGGTGACCTTCCCAAGTTTTCGTAAGAACAGAATGGATAAGTGAGGTGTGGTGTGGTTATACTATGGAACACGCAGACACACAAAAAAAGACAGACAGGCTGACTTGGGGAGATAACTAAGTGGGTAAGGCAATTGCCTTAGCATGAAGACCTGAGTTCCAATCCTAGAAGTCACGGAGAAAGCCAGGCACAGCAGTACACCTGTAACCTAGTGCTGGGGGCGTGAAGGATACCTCAGACTCACTAGCCAGCCAATCTAGACAATTGACAAGCTGCAGGTTCAGTGAGAGACCTTGTCCCCCAAACAACGCAGAGAACAACTGAAGAAGACACCCAATGTGTCTAGCCTCCCCAAGCACAAACACACACACACACATACAGAGAAAGAGAACAGACTGCCTTTAAATACATTAATATGGAAAACTGCCACACATGTTATATGGAGGAAAGAAGACAAACACGTAAGTATCTGGGATGCTTATTCACTCGTACAAAGTTCATGACCAGGCTCAAGCAATCTGTGGTGACAAAAAACAGAAAATTGGTGACCTCCTGACTGAGTTTTGCTTCCACAGACTGTCTGGGTCTGGCCTTAAAGGTGCAACAGATGGAGTTCCTTTAAAGGGAGGGAGAGGGGGAGGGAAGGGAGGAAGGGAGGAAGTACTCTGTTCCCCAATCTTCGAATAGCTTTGCTCATGTTTCTGACCATTTCCCACATCCATTGGATTGTAGGAAGAACACCCTTATCGGGTGCTCTAGCTCTCTAAGTACAAGTCTGCCTGTGTGGTCAAATGGCCCTTCTCTGCAGGGACTCAGCTACATTGGACCAGAGCCCTTAGTAGCCTCATGTTAACTCAATGATTTCCAGAAAGATCCTTCTCCAAACAAAGTCACCTTTTGAAGTACTAGGAGTTTAGGGTTGGGCACAGATTTTTTTTTTTAAGGGACAAGGACACATTCCACCCTGATAAGATCTGTTCACCCACTATGTCTGAGCGCATCCACTGGACAGATGAGCTGCTTGTAAAGCAGACTGTCTATTTCTACATGGGAAGTACAGCTGCAGTTGGCTGGAAGAAGATTAAAGTCCATCTGTCCCTACACCCCACTCCTGAGAAGGACAAAGGCGAAGCTGCTGGAGCATGCAGGTGCCGGAGACATCCTGAGGCCACCCAGGGGCCCAGCTCTTGTGGTGTGGCATTGAGTGTGCGAATTTAAGTTTACAGAAGGTTCACATCTCTCCAGATGCCAGAAGCTCTGACAATGAGTAGAGCCTCTAAGCTGGGCCTCTATGACTGTAAACAGAATAAACTTAAGTTGGTTAATCAGGTTTCTTTTCAATTATTTGTGTCACATAATATGGTGGTTTGAAAGAAAATGGTTTCTAAAAGGAATGGCACTATTAGGGGCGTGGTCTTGTTGAAGGAAGTGTGTCACTGTGGAGGTGGGCTTTGAGGTCTCATAAATGCTTAAGCCATATCCAGTGAGACAGATCACTTTCTGTGACCTATGGGTCAAAATGGAAGAACTCTCAGCTCCTTCTCCAGCACCACGTCTACCTGCATGCTGCCTTGTTTCCCACCATGATGATAATGGACTAAGCCTCTGAAAATGTAAGCAAGCTCCAGTTAACTGTTTTCCTTTATAAGAGTTGCCATGGCCATGATGTCTCTTCACAGCAACAGAAACCCTAACTAAGACACATAGAAGTGTAGATTTTGTTTTGGTTTTTTTGCCAGGGCCTCCCTATATAGTATAGCCTTAGTTGGTTTGGTATACACTATGTAGACAAGGCTAGCCTTATGGTGATCCTCTTGACTGGATCTTCTGAATATTGGGGTTATAGGTGTGCACATGCCAAGCTAGGGAGGGATACAGTATTTTTGTTTTTTTACAGTGCAAATACGGCAGAAAGCTTCACAGTGGAACACAGTATGCCCCAATCCCCTCAGCACATGTTCCCAGGATCCCAGGATTTTCTCAAACATTAATCTGGATCATTGGTCTGGCTTTACAATGTTGGACATAGAACTGGGACTGCGCAAATAAGTGCTTCACCACTGAGTTATCATCTAGCTGCTCATCGTGTGTGTGTGTGTGTGTGTGTGTGTGTGTGTGCGCACACACACACGTGAAAAACGTGAAAAAGAGAGAGAGCTTGCCCATATGTAATGCTTAAAGAAACTATTTTGTGCTAGACATCCATTCTGTTACCAAATAGCCATTTATCTCTGAGTCTAGTTCCTGAAAGATTAAGTTCCTGGCAACCCTGACTCCTTGACCCTCCCTCCCCCAGAAATATGTAGACAAGACCATCTGCTTTGCTGTGATGTCACTAACTGCTGTTTTATTTTGTTTGTTTGTTTTGGCTTCTGTGACTTACTTAGGCAGATAGTCAAGAACCTCTTGTGGTTTGCCTTTAAAAATCTTTCCTTCACCTACCTCTGGGAGGACATCTCTGATTTGGGTTAGAGACTAAGACCCCACTAGTAGCTTAAATACATTTGTCTAATGAAAATTGGGGGTCTGTTTCTAGTGGTCTCTAACTCTCCAACATACTCATCTGTATGTAGAAGTTCAAGGTCACTGCTGGGTGTCTTCTAGGGTTCTTCTCCACCTTATTTTATTATTACTTTTAGTATTCTTGTGGGTGTCAGTGCATTTGATGGGTGGCTGGGAGACACGTGTGCCACAGCATGAGTGTGGAGGTCAAGGGACCACTTTTGGAGTCTGTTCTCTCCTTCATCTTGGTGTGGGTTCCAGAGATCAAACTCCGGCCATCAGGCTTGTGCCAAGTGCTTTGGCTGTTCTGGGTTGTCAACTTGACTGCGCCTAGAATTCACTAAAACCCGAGTGGCTGGGTACACCTGTAAGGGATTCTTTTTTTCTTAATTAAATCACTGAAGTGAGAAGACCTACTTTTTAAAAGGAAAAATTTTCTTTTTATTGAAAATAGTTTTTCCCCGTCATGTCATGGTTATGATCTCTCTTCCCTCTCCAGCTCCCCCGCCCCCACCTCCACACCTCCTCTCCCATCTGCACCCACCCCCTTTCTTTCTCGTTAGAAAAAACAAACAGGCTTCTAAGGGGTGATAATGAAAATATAATAAGATAAAACAAAAACTAACACATCTGAATAGGACAAAACAAGCAAACAGGAAGGAAAAGGCCCAAGAAAAGGCACAAGAAAGAGAGACCCACTCTTTCTCACACTCAGGAATCCCATAAAAACACTAAATTGGAAGTCATAATATTGACCCAAAATATTTACTTATGGAAAAGAAGAGAAAAAATATAAAAGGAAAGAAAAATTTTTAAAAAAGAAAAAAGCTCTGACATGACATTATGAGAAAAGGAACCGCCAAATATACCATTGACTTCATTTCCCATTGGCATCCACTGCTGGGCATGCAGTCTACCCTTAACAGTAGTGTGTCCCCCCAGGGAGCCTCCCTTGGAGGAAACTAAATTTTCATTTGCAAGTGGTTATCAACTGGAGATGGCTTCTGGCTTAGAGATGGGACATGTATCCGCTTCTTTGAGCTCTAGGATCTCATCTGTAGACCTGTGTAGGCCCTGTGCATGCTGCTTCAGTCTCTGTGAGTTCATGTGTGTATGGATCCTGTTCATTTAGAAGGCCTCGTTTCCTTGGCATTCTCCATCTCCTCTGCCTCTGCACTCCTTCTGCCTCCTCTTCTGCAGAGCTCCCCGAGGGGAGTGACTTGATGGAGACATCCCATTTACAGCTAAGCGTTCCAAGGTCTCTCACTCTTCATAATATCTGGCTGTGAATCTCTGTTTGTTCCCATCTGCTGCAGGAGGAAGCTTCTCTGATGATGGATGAATAAGGCACTCACCTCTGAATATAGCAGAAAGTCATTAGGAGTCATCTTATTATATGTTCTCTTAATAGAACAGCAGTATCTGGTTATACTCTAAGTCCCTGGACTATCTTGTCCCAGGTTCTTGGTCACCCAAGCAGTGGCAGGTGTGAGTTCCATCTCATAGATAAATCAGGTATTGGTTGATTACTTCCAAAGCTTTATGCCACCATTGCACTAGCATGTCTTTCAGGCAGGACACCATAGGAGGTCAAAGGGTTTGTGACTAGGTTGGTGTTTATGTTTGTCATTTGGGAGTGTACAGAGTAGTTTTCTGTCAAAGATGTTAGCATATAGGAATGAAGACATTATATAGGCACCAGATGAACTTCAATGAGTTGGGAGGGTTCTGTCTTCAGCAGCCTTGCCCTCAGTTTACGGAGGGCAACCTATCATGTTTGCAACAGCCTGATTGGCTGAGGGTTTGCATTGAACTCCTTTTGCCAACAACTCAATTAGATGTAACACATTCCCAGTACTGGAAGCTTCATGTGATAAGAAATGTCCAGCTGGGGCTCTCTCTCTCTCTCTCTCTCTCTCTCTCTCTCTCTCTCTCTCTCTCTCTCTCTCTCTGTTATTTGGTGATTTGAGTTAGATTGCCTCCAAAAATATGTGTATATTTAAAAACCATTTTCTGTATTAAGCTCCCATACTACCCCTTAAATGGCCCTTAATTTTCGCCATCTTCCCCTGTATTTCCTCTCTCATCCACCTCTTTCCTCCCCTCCCCCTTGCATCCTGCTGTTTCAGCCCTGCCCCCATCTATCCAGAACTATCTGTTCTATTTGCTTTTTTAGGGAGATCTATCTGTGTGTCCCCTACTCCCTTACTCTATACCTAGTCTCTGTGGTTCTATGGATTGTAGCTTGTTGGTTATCATTGACATAATATCCACATATAAGCAAACACATACCATATTTATCTTTCTGAGTCTGGGTTACCTTACTCTGAATGATTTTTTTTTCTAGTTCCATCCATTTACCTGTAATTTTTTAACTTTCTCTTTTTTTAGTTATTTAAGATAGGGTTTCTCTGTGTAGCCCTGACTGTCCTGGAATTAGCTCTGTAGACCACGCTGGCCTTGAATTCACAGAGATCCACTTGCCTCTGCCTCCAGAGTTAAAGGGATGCAACACCACTGCCTGGCAACTTCATTATTTTTAACAGCTGTGTAATATTACATTGTGTAAGTATACCACATTGTCTATCCATCATCCTATATCTGTTGAGAGACATCTAGGTTGTTTCCAGTTTCTGGCTATTATGAATAGAGCAGCAATGAACATGGTTGACCAGGTGTCTCTATGGACAGATGTAAAGTCCTTTGGGTATTTACCAAGAGTGGTATAGCTAAATCTTGAGGTACATTGATTCTCATTTTCCTGAGGAACCACCACACTGATTTCTGTAGTGACTGTACAAGTTGACACTTCCACCAGCAATGGAGGAGTGTTCCCCTTGCTCCACATCCTCAACAGCATGAGCTGTCACTTGTGTTTTTGATCTTAACCAATCTGACTGATGTAAGATGAAATCTCAAAGTAGTTTTGATTTGCATTTCCCTGATGACTAAGGATGTTGAATATTCTTTTAAGTGTTTCTCTGCTATTGAGAAATCTGTTTATATTTGTACTCCATTTTTAATAGGGTCATTTGTTTTCTTGACATCTAATTTTTGGAGTTCTTTATATATTTTGAGCATTTACCCTCTATTGGATGGGTAATTAGTAAAAAATCTTTTCCCATTATAAAGGCTGCTGCTTTGTCTGAATGATGATGTCCTTTGCCATACAAAAGTTTTTCAGTTTCATGAGATCCCATTCCATGTTCTGTTCAGAAAGTCTTCTGTACCAATGTGTTCAATCAAGTTCGGTAATTCTTTTATGTTGAGGTCTTTGATCCACTTTGAGTTGAGTTTTGTGAGAAGTGATAAGTATGGATCTATTTGGATTCTTCTACATGCCAACATCCAATTAGACCAGCACCAGTTGTAGAAGATGCTGTCTTCTCTCTCCTGTTTATTTCTGACCTATTTATTAAAAAAAAAAATCCATAGGTGTGTAGACTTATGTCTCAGTCTTCAATTTGATTTTATTGATCAACCTGTTTTTGTGCCAGTATCATGCATTTTTTTTAATTACTATAGCTCTGTAATACCATTTGAGGTTGGGGATGGTGATGCTTCCAGCTTTTCATTCATTATTCAGTATTACTTTAGTTATCCTTTTTTTATTTTTCATATGAAGCTGAGAATTGCCCTTTCAGAATTTGTGAAAAAAAAATGGAATTTTAATGGGGATTGCATTGAATCTACAAATGACTTTTTGTGGGATGGCCATTTTCACATTTTCACCACAATCCTATGGGTGTGGAAGATCTTTCCACCTTCTGATATCCTCTTCAATTTCTATCCTCAGTGTCTCAAAGCTTTTATCATACAAGTCTTTCACTTGCTTGGTTGGAGTTACCCAAGATAGTTTACACTATTGAAGGCCTTTGTGAAAGGTGCTGCTAACCTGATTTCTTTCCCATCTGTTTGTCATTTATATATAGGACAGCTACTGACTCCTCTGAGTTAATTTTGTATCCTGCTACTTTGCTGAAAGTGTTTATCAGCTGTAGAAGTTTCCAGTTGGAATTTTTAGGTTGACTTATGTTTACTATCATATCACCTGCAAATAAAGATACTTTGATTTCTTCCTTTCCATTTGTAACCCCTTGATCTCCTTCAGTTGCCTATTGCCCTAGCTAAGACTGCAAGTACTATATTAAGAAGGTATGGAGTGGACAACCTGGGGAAGACCCGCGTTTAATATGAATAAGGTTGGAAGATCCACCTTAATCTGAGCCATACCTTCTGCTAGTAGCTTGTGTAAAGGACATGGAAGAAGGAAGCTTTTGCTCTTTACCTGCTTGTCCTCACTCTCCCTGGCAAGCCCATTCCTTCACTGGCATTAGAGCCTACTTCTCTGGAATTCTGGTGTAGACTGAAGAGCAGCTTAGACACCCAGTCTTATGGACTGAACTACTGGATTCTTAGACTTTCCATTAGTAAACATTCATTGTTGGACAAGCTGGACCACAGCCTGTGAGCCACTCTAATAGACTCCATATAGATAGATAGATAGATAGATAGATAGATAGATAGATAGATAGATAGATAAAATCATTCTATCAGTTCTGTTCCTCTTTAAAAAAAAAAAAAACCTGACTAATACACCCTCTGAGCCATCTCCCCAGCCCCCAGCCATCTACTGTATATTTTGATTCAGGGTCTCTCATTGGACATGAAGCTCACTATTTTGGCATAACTGACTGACCACTAAGTCAGTACCTGTTTCTATCTCCTTTCCCCACCCCTCAGTGCTAAGGTTACAAATGTATAACCATATTTATTTGAGTATTAGGAGCACTGTACTCAAAGAGTCAACTCTACAGCCCCATATTTTTTAAAGAATGTTTAGATATGCTAATAGGACTACAGAAGTTGAGAATAGACACTCCATTCCTATCCTCACCCAGGTCTAGAGGTACCTGCAGACATTCCGTTCAAAGTCTCCTAGAACTCCCTCTGGAGGAGGGTGCTGTTTACTTGGCCTTGTGGAGAGCTGGAAATGAGTGGTCCTCAGCTATTGAGGGGTAGGAAGTGATAGACAAATAACTCAGCTTGCCCCCTTTAAGGCACAACTCTGGCAGCTTCTCTGAGAATTCCTGAGACATTGAGCCTTCATGGTACACTGTAGGAATGTGCTCATTTATACAGCCAGCATTGGCTTCGCTCCCTGACCTGACTCATCTCCTCATACCTCAGTGCAGCTCTGGGTCATCTTCCAAATGATGACTCGGATTTGGTCTCTTCTCAAGGTCTGCTTTTGGGAAATCCCAACAAGGACAGGGACAGCGGAGTCACACAGGTGCTCTACCTGCACCTCATTTTTCAGCCAGTAGTCTGGCATGCTGGTCTTTCCTAGCAGCACATCTCAAGGGACCATTAATCATGCCATTACCAGGGTATACCCTGGTTAACCTAACCAATAGGGTTACTTTGTGTTTTGCACCATTCGGAATCACATGACTTAGTACATGTGAGTGTATCTTTCTGCACATGGACAAGTATGGCAGGGAATGTTCTAGTTTCATTCCATTGCTGTGAAAAAAAACCACTCTGAACAAAAGCAACATGTAGAAAAACAAGAGTTTATTTCATCCCAAAGGCTACAGTTCATCATCGAGGGAGGGCAGGGCAAGAGCTTGAAGCAAAAGACAAGGAGGAACAGTGCTGCTGGCTTCCTCTCGACCCATGCTTTCTTTTGTTTTGCTTTTGAGATAGTTTCTCTGTGCAGCCCCGGCTCACTCTGCTATTGCATGACCTCTAGTTAGTGTATAATGAAAACCCAGAGCCAGATAGTGGGGACAGGGTGGACTATCAGAGCGACAGAGAAACCAACCACAGCCACTTCTCACCCAGCCAACTCCTCAGGCCTGTCTCCAGGAATCCTCCAACTGAATGCCTCTGAGTCCTCAGCTGAAAAAGAAGGAAAGTCTCTGGGAAAGGTGAAAAACCCTCTGGCTCTGCCCAGCTCTCTTAACTTCCTCTTTCCACATTCCTAACACTGGGATTAAAGGTGTGGGCTGCCACTCCCTGACCTGCCTTGGCTCTGGTGGTTGACTCTGATATTGCAGATTAATTTTATTAAGTGTATATCATCACACTCTGTAAACCAGGCTGGCCTTGAACTCACAGAGATTTACCTGCCTCAACTTCCTAAATGCTGGGATTAAAAGCATCGACCCAATAGCCTGGCTTCAGGCTCATGCATAACTGGTTTTTTTTATTCAACCTAGACATAGGTGTGGTGCTGCCCACAGTAGGCAATCCCTACCCCCAAAACATGCTCATAGATCACCAGTCTGATCTGGGCAATCCCTCGATTGAAACTCCCTTGTCAGGTGACTCCAAGCAACATCCACTTAGCAGTTAAAGCAGGAAATGATGACTCACACATGTGCTTACAACATTTGGGAGACTGAGGATAGAAAGATTGGGAGTTCAAAACCTGCCTGAGCTACATAACAAGATCCTGTCTCAAAAATAAAAAATTAAAAAGCTCAAGGCAATAGCTCTGATCAGGACAGCAAGGTTGGACAGGCTCTGTTTTGAGGTGACCAGAGCAATTTAAAAAATCAGCCTTGGGAAGCTATTCAAGCTGAGGATGCTTGATTACAGCATGGAGCTGGCATATCTGAAGAGGGCCATTAATATAGAGATTGTCACCAAAGGTCCCTATTCATTTGAAGAGGGCTCTCCTGTGTGCTTAGATCTATCCACTATAGCTGCAGAATCTTGTCTCAGGGTTACTGGCTTCCAGAAGAGCCCCACACACATCATTCCATGTGCACCCACATCTCTGCCCCTTCTGTGCCCCCAGAGAGTTGTTTTTCAAGGAAAAGCTGTAAATTTTCAGATGAAAAACAACTTGTTTTGAGAACACACACCAAGATCTCCAGGCTCTTCCTTTGGGCTGACTGTAGAGACGACATTAATTTTTAGGGTAGGAGGAGATGACGAGGAGGCTGGCAGCAGATCTGTGGAAGAAGGCACAGAGAATGTTTTCTGGTATTTGGTGTCTCTGCCCACTCACAAGCACTTTACAGTGTTTACCTGATAGGCAAGGAGTTTGCTCAGTAAACAAAATTTAAAAGCATCACTTCTTCGTTCTTTTTTCTAAGTCTCATGCAATCCACTGGCTGTCTCCTAGATCTTCTCTCAAGGTGCAGAGAAAGGTGCCACAGCGCTTGTTCTAGGGCCTTGAAATAGCAGTGAGGTGAGACAGGAAGGGCCTGGAGCAGCCATGGTGGCAGGCACCCAGAAAGTCAAGCTAACTGGCAGGGAACAGAGAGGGAATTCTGCTATTTCTGTCTTACCTGACGTCTGCTGCATTCATTTTATGACTTGTTTTCTTCTGCTTGTCACCAGGGATGGAAGTCAGTGGCAGAAATCCCACATATATGTCCTCACTAAACACTTCCGGAAGGAGAAAGGATGAGCATTTCTAAGGAATCAGTATTTTGGTGACTTTCTGTTTCTATGAGGTCAGGTCCCTGTCCCTCATTCCATCATATTGGTACAGGCTCATACCACATCTGCAAGATTTGAGGACTCAGGCTGGAGAGAGACCTGGGAAAGGGAGATGCTCCTCTCAGTGACCTCAACAAACCAGTTACTCAAAATGTGACTTTGCTGCAAAAGATATGCCATTCCATGGAGTTATGTGCTCACAGTGACTGGGGAAGTGGGACCATCAAGGTCAGTATGCACTCCACACCAGGCCAGGTTCATCAAACAATCTCAAGTTCTTTTCCTTAGTACCCAAGTGTCTCAGTCACTGTTCTATTGCTGTGAGAGACACCATGACTAAGGCATCTGTTATAAAAGAAAGCATTTCAGTAGGGCTTGCTTACAGTTTCAGAGGTTTTGTCCTTTAGCTTTATGATGGGAAGTGCAGCCACAGGCAGGCAGACATGCTATTGAAGAAGTAGTTGAGAGTTCTACATCCTGATCCATAAGCAGGGACAAAGGTAGTCTGGGTCCAGCATAGGCCCTTGAAACCTCAGAGCACACGCCCAGTGACACACTTCCTCCAACAAAGCCACACCTCCCAATCCTTCTCGACTAGTTCCAATCCCTGATGAATAAGCAGTCAAATATATGAGCTGATGGAGCCCTTATTCAAACTACCACATTCCACTCCCTGGCCCCCATAGTCTCGTAGTTCTATCAAACTACAAAATGCATTTAGTCCAGCTTCTAAAGTCCCCATAGTCTATCACAGTCTCAACACTGTTTAAAAGTCCAAAGTAATCCCTGTAAAATCAAAATGAAAAACCAGATCACATACTTCCAACATATAATGTCACAGAATATGCATTACTGCTCCAAAAGAGAATAAACAGAGCATAATGAGGAAACACTGGACCAAAGGAAAATCAAGCCCCATTGGGCATGGTGGCATATGCCTCCAATTCCAGCATTCAGGAGGAAGAGGCAGGCAGATTCCTGTGCGTTCCGGGCCAACCTGGTCTACAAAGTAGGTTCCAGGATAACCAGAAATGCTATACATAAAAACCCTGTCTCGAAAAACCAAAAAAGTTTAGCCAGGTGGTGGTGATGCATGCCTTTAATCCCAGCACTTGAGAGGCAGAGGCAGGTAGATCTATGAGTTTGAGGCCATCCTGTTTTACAGAGTGAGTTCCAGGAAAGTCAGGGCTAGCCTGAAGAACCTCCCCCCAACACACAGACACAGACACACACACACACACACACACACACACACACACACACACACACTAAACAAAACAAAAACAACCAAACAAAAATCACCCAGCAGGGCAAACTCTAAATTTTACATCTCTATCTGATGTGAAAACACTTTTCAGCTCTCCAACTCCTTTCTGCTTTGTTGACTGTAGCAATTCTCTCTTCAGGGCCAGTTCTACACCATGTCTGCAGCTCTCCTTGACAGGTATCCCATGACTCTGGCATCTCCAACATCTTGGGGTCTCTAGGGCAATCCAGGCTTCATCTTCACAGCTTCACATGAAATGACCTCTCTGGGCCTCCATGCAGGGACACACAGCACATGGCTGGCCTCAGGGTCTTTCCTTAGTCTCGAAGGGAGATTCCAAAACTCCTTTCCTCTATCCTTGACTCTAAAGTCAGAACCATGTGGCTGAAGCTGCCAACTTCTGCTGCTTGGGGCTGGACCTGACCTCTAGGTCAGTTACATTTGCATCAGTGTTCTGCTGCTGATGGCTGCCTTCACCACTTAAGCTTCCCTTTACAAGTCAGGAGCTTAACTGGGTGCCATCTTGCCCTGAGATCACCACTCCCTTTTGTCTATTTGGAATCAGGTTTTTCTTTAAACTTTTTATCTTTTTGAGCACTTGACCTATGCACACCATGGCACAACTGTATATACACACATATGTACTCATGAACACATGCTAATGAATAATAAAGATGGCGATGACCTAGCAATCTTGCTCTAAATATCTACCTAAAGAATTGAAAGCAGGGTTTCAAACACATATTTACACACACATTTCCATAGCAGTGGCATTCAGAATAGCCAAGGGAGAGAAGCCACCCAGATGTCCATTGGTAAATGGATAGATTTATGACAGATGAGATAAGAAGGCGTTCACATCAAAATGTCAAGCTCTAATAAAGCAAATGAAGGTGGCCACTAAGGAAGTGTCTGCACTCATGTGTGTCTATGTAATGTGCAAGGAATTTCTCAAAACCAGTGTTTTCAATAAACACTTGCTGAAGATGGCTGTCTGCACCATGAGCTCATAACAGCTTTTTCAACAAGAACTCAGAACTAAGGATTCTGTCTCAAGCAGTTGGCTCAGACTTAAGTCGATGTAATTATGTTAAAAATATTAAGTGAAGAACACCTCAGATTGTTCCATTGTGGCGTGTGTGTGTGTGTGTGTGTGTGTGTGTGTGTGTGTGTGTGAAAGTCTCAATGTGTGTGTGTAAATGTGAGTATGTATGTGAGTTCAATGCCTGAGGATATCAGAAGAGGGCATCAGATTTCCGTGAAGGTCTGTGAGGCTCACCTAAGGTAGATTTTGATAACTGAATCCTGGACCTTTGGAAGAGCTTGAAGGACTCTTAACCATGGGGCCATGTCTCCATCTTTGTGATGGCTAGTTTTGATTATCAGCTGCTTTGGAGAAGCCCCTAAGAGACTAGTAAAGTACAGCCATGGGTCTGCCCTCTCTGCATATACATACCAGTTAATAGTTTCTGGGGAGGCAGGGAGGAAGACTTCTCTTCCATGCTATCTGTAAGGTACCCATGGCCCTGCCCATAACCCCCTACCCCCACCCCATGCTCCTGTGAGTAACCAACCCAGCTAAACTCAGCTAGCTTCATTGCTTGGAGTCATTTATTTCATCTGCTATCAGTTTCCTATGTAGGACGGACGAACAGAGGTTTGTTCCTGTCTTCCCAGGAGAAGCCGTAGGTCTGTTTCTGTAAGAGTGTTTCCAGAGGTGATTAACTGAGGTGGGGGAGATCTGTCCTGAGTGTGATGGCATCATCTCTGTGTGTGGGCGGCACCACCCCTTAGGCTGGAGGCCAGGATAAAATAAAGAGGAAAAAGGAGCCAGCTGATGCATGACTTGTCCCAGGGAGACACAGAAGAAAAGTCTTCCTCCCCCAGCAACTATTAACTGGTTATGTATTCTCAGAGCAGGACAGAGCCTCCTGCATTAGTTCTATGATGGAATGTTAATATTCAGTCTTAAGCAAGCCTCATACAGCTGCTTAGAGCTCATGAGGTCAGCGTCATATCGTGCCTAGAGGATAACATTCCACAAAAGCAACCCACCCTCCCCACCATGGTGGACCAAACCCTTCCTCTGAAGCCTGTCCCTCTTCTTGGATGTTGACTCCAGTGTTTGATGGCAGCAATACAAACGTCTGACTCATGTACACCTCCAAGTGCATGCAACCAAAGAAGCGGTAACACCGAGAAGAGAAGGTATGCAGCTTCTGGAGACATGTGGCCCCAGGGAAGGTGACAGCCTCCAGAAGCTGAAAGAGGCAAGGAAGATGGGATGTTAGCTTCAACTGTCAACTTGACGTAATCTAGCATCACATGCGAAGAAGGTCTTAATGAAGGACTGTCAAGGTGAGATTTGGGCACACGCGAGTTGTGGTCTTCATGATTATGTTAATCTATGTGGGAAGACCCCACCCACTGTCATTCCGTCATTCCCTGAGTTTGTGTCCTAGACTTCATAAGAGAAAATGTGAGGCTGAAGAGATGCCACAGAAGTTAAGAACACTGACTGACCTTCTAGAAGTCTTGAGTTCAGTTCCCAGAAACACATGATAGCTCACGACCACCTAGAATGAGATTTTCTGGTCTGCAGGCAGAGCATTGTATACATAATGAATAAATAAATCTTAAAAAAAAGAGTAGAGAAAGTGAGTGGAGCAGTAAGCTCGGCAGGAGGCTCTTGACTCCTCAGTGACTAGGAGTGGCTAGTTACTTCAGATTTCTGCCCTGATTTCCCTGCTGTGATAGACTGGAATTGTGAGCTCAAAAAACTCCCTCGTCCCCTGAGTTACTGCTTTCAGGGTATTTTGTCACAACAATAGAAATGAAATGAGGACAGAGAGACTCTCTCATAGAGCCTGCAGAATAAGCACGGCCTTCATGGAACCTTCTGACCTGTAGTACCATGAAAGAAATGGTTCTGGTTGCTTTAAGTAGGCCAGTGCATGGTCACCCAAAGCCTAGGGAGACTAGTACACCTTCCCACAGCTCAGAAAGCACCAGCTTCCAAGGTTTTGATTCCTTCCTACTTGAAGTATCAGGAGGCGAACTCTTGTTTTTTTTGTATAGAACCCCAAGAAGCATGACTTTTTTTCCATAGGGAAAGAGAATAAGACAGCCAGGACACACCTTGTGAGATCCAGGGCTGAGGCTGCAGCTGGGAGCCCAGTCTCACAGGCAGGCACAGTTCTCTGCATTTACAGGAAGCCTTCATTATTGCTGCCTTGGCACCAAGCATTTATTTTTACTTTAAATTATTCTGTGGACAGCATCCCAGCTCACTTCTGCCAAAGAGCCCTGCCACCTTGTCAGCCTAGGAGCAGAGAGCCAGGCAGGGCCTCTGCTATCCTCATTACCCTGTGAAGTCCAATAAAGGGCTGGGAAGTGCTGGAATGTGATTAAGTGGCTTCATTCTAGTACTGGTGAGATCAGTTCCCAGGGCAGCTGGTCTTTAGACTCCATTCTTTGCTCAAACCCAGCTCGCTGTAGTCATGGAAATGCAGGTGTATGCAGAAGCTCATGACTGTTCGTGAACTTGTATGTACACAGGTGTCTCTAAGCTCACAAGCCTGTTTCAACATGTGCTTTCTTGTATGTGTCTCCATAAATTTGTGTGTGAGGTGCAGGGTGGTGGTGGGCGTGCTCTGTGTGTGTGTGTGTGTGTGTGTGTGTGTGTGTGTGCACATGTGATGAGAGGGTGGCTGGAGAGGAAGTGAAACGGCTATGGTTACTGCTAATACTATAAACTTGAGCTATTGTTTTCATAAATAGGAGGCTGGAGGTCGCCTCTTGCTGCTCTAACCACTCACTGTGCCATTGAAATTATAGTTCCAGGAAGGAATTGCTCATTCCTTCAGTGGGCGGGACCACTTAGAGTAGGCTGGAAGATTCTGCCCCATGGAAACTCAGGTGCTACCTACTTCCTGTGTGCAATTCTAAAGCCGGAAAGAAAGAAATAACACCTGTATTAAACATCAAAACACCTACTGCCCTCTCATGGAGGCAAGGTCACCAGTGTCGCCTGATAAACTCCAGACAACACTTCTTCCTTTAGTTTAGGTCTTTATTAAGGACCCATTGCACCTGCAAAGCCCCTCTACCTCTGGCCCAATTGGGTCGTCAAGACGCTCCTGATGGTCTCATATGGTCCCATCAACACAATAATGACATGAACAAGCATGGGGCTGGGCCACTTTGGGAGCAAAAAGCAAGAGAGCATTTAACTCCAGCTGTGCAGAAGAGAATGTAGTCAGATCCCAGGGTCTGAGGGATAAATTAGAACTATCTCGAACGATAATAGCTTAGCAGGATCCAGGAAAGATGCTCAGCCCTTCTCAGGCTCAGGCAGCAGCCATTCTATTCAGGGAGGAGGGGGCAGTATGGCTTAATTGGGGAAGAATCCACCCTTCATGAGCCACATGGCGGCACATGCAGGCAAAGAGTCCATGGCTAGCCCCTCTGCCCCAGGCCCCCTCCTCAGTCCTCTATCCCCTGAGCACAGGCCAGGATGCTCTGCCTCAGGCAGCAGTTCTTGCTCCCTCTAGATCTGCATCCCAAGAGCAGTGGCAGCAGGTGTCTTGGCACACTTGCTCTGAAAGGACCACACTGTGTCACCTGGGTCTTGCTTCTAAAGGCTGCTTTTTCTCCGGGCGGCCCTTCCTGCCCTGTGCTTCCTCTTACTGGAAGAAGTCAGCCCCTTTGTGACTTCAACCTGGGGGTGATATCAACTCCCTGCCTAGATGTCCCTTGCCTACTTCATTGCCCCAAACTGGGTCTTCTCTTACTCTGTGCTCACTTACATTGCAACTGCCTTTGTGGGGTTCTTCTGCTACCTGGCTATAAAATGTCACTTTTCCCTTCTGTGGGCTCACCTGAAGGTTCCTGCACACATGGCATTTCCTGGAAGAGCTGGCAGATGCACACTATAAAGGTAGATCAGGCCAGCCTTGGTCCCTTCCACCTTAACCCCAGCTTACAGGGCTCAAGAACAAACCCTCCATCTTGGACATAGGTTTTTTGTTTTTTTTTTTTAACTTTATTTATTTATTTATTTATTTATTTATTTATTTATTTGCCTTGGTGCTTGCCTGGAACTGGAACTACAGACAGTTGTTAGCTGGCATGTGGGTGCTGGGAATCGAACCCGGGTCCTCCAGAAGAACAGTCAGTGCTCTTAACCGCTGAGCCATCTCTCCAGGCCCCGGACATAGGTTTTTAAAGGTGCTCCTGTATTTGTGCTGCTGGTTTTATTCCCTAGCCGATTCAGACCTTCAGAGCCCTAGCCTCCACCAAGGCTGAACCACTCACCTGCTCTTACCCTCCTTGGCCCCAGGAGCACGGTCCTCCCACTGGCCAGGCAGCTTTGGGCCTCGGTTCCCTGTTCTCACTTGGGGCTTGGGGCTTGGGAGCTCATTTGCAGCCTAGGTAATTCCCAGTCAGGCTCCAGTAGAAGCTGGCTGGAGGGTCAAATCCATCACCAGCCTCAGACTCTTCAGATTCTTGCCCAGTAGGTAAAGCGTTCCTCCCAGGGCTGGGTTGCCTGGAAACCAGTCTCCACTGCCCAAGGCTGAGTGAGCACTATGACCCAGGGCCAAGCCAGCATCGCAAAAGGATAAGCAAGAGATGGAGACAGAGACGGAGGGAGCAAAGCAGACAGGCAAGGCCTGTGGGGACCACTGAAGTGGTGATGATGCTCAGGCAGCAAGCCTGGAGGAGACAGCCCCCCTGCTGCAAGCACTCAGTTCTGGACTCACATCATGTGCTCGAAGCAGGGCTCACAGCATCAGTGAGATCTTCTACATTTTTAGGAGGTAGAAAGGCAGTTTGGATGACTTGCCTAGGTGAAGACTTGCAGACTGATGTTCAAGTGTAACAGCCATCCGTTTGGGGGCATATACTGTCTGGACACTCAGATTCCCCAGCCCACCCACTGCACGCCCTGGACTCTCTATGCTTGTGGTACAGGTGCCCAGGCACTGTTTGGACTGAGAGGTCAGCACTAGCAATCCATCCTTTCTCCACTCTTAGCTGGATTATCCCCTCCAGCCCCCAGCTTTGGTCCATGTGGCTCAGAGCCCCACCCCACATAATGGCAGTCAGGGACAGGGTCCTTAAAGCCTCTGGGCTGATGCATCACAATGACTCGGTCAGTATATCTGCGATGAGAAACAAACATCCCCAACCTTCTCTAGTAAATCATGCAGAGACAGTGGGCTAGAACACAAGCTACTATTTCCCATCAAGGAGAGGACACTGGAGGCACAAGGTGTTTATGGGGCTGTGTGAAGACACGGAGCCCGCCAGCTCAGTGGTCATGGCTTTCCTCTACGAGTTCTTTTGCCTCAGTTCCAGGCCTGGTGAGCATGTGTCTTCCACCAAAGCCTTGAGAAAACAGCCTTGTCTTATCTGGGTGCAACGTAGACTCAGGAGATCCAATGCTTGGGGTGTTTCTTCCAGTCTCCCTGGCTTGACAGGCTTTTCTGGCTCTCAAAAGCAGAAACCTCACCCATTGGATCCATTCCAGGAGCTGCAAAAATGTATCCAACTGTCCCCATAACCCTCTGCCCAAGAGCATGTTTGAGATACTCTTTCTTTTCTCTGTCTTCCTGTTTCCTGCTCAGGTCCTTATCCCCAGAGACTACTATTGGAAACTAACCTAATGTCCGTTCTTTACATGCTCATATAAATTTAAGGTAATGAAATGCTTCTGTCTTGTAGGAAGAGTTGCATCCAAATCTCTCTGGGTAGAAATTAGTGTGCAATAAGAGATGAGTCCCCATTAAAAGAATCTTAACTCGTAATCCAGCAGGTCAGGCGATGGTGGGAGGAACAATGCCTCTGGGAGACTGAAAAGTTCATGCTCTCTCCCTATCCTGTTTTCCAAGGGTTTGGCTAGGCCCCCGCACCCCCCCCCCCCCCCCCCCCCCCCCCCCCCCCCCCCCCCCCCCCCCCCCGCTTCCCTCCATGCTCTCTCATGCTCTGCAGCTTTTTCTTCCGGGGTTCAGGACCTTTGCTGACTCACCTTTCTGATTCATGTAAGTTGTGAGCTGTCAGGTGTCATAGGATCTTGGTGCAATCATCTAAATCTTTAGCTCCTCGATAAAAAAGCCCAGAGTCAGAGAGAGGGAGAGGGAAGAGAGGGAGGTCTGAGATGCCATGACTCATTGCAGAGACAGTGGTTAGAACACAACTCTTCAGGTTGTGTGCCAAGGGCAGGACATCCCTCTCAGCTAAATGCCAGTACTATGTGCTAGGTGAAAGCAGGGAGAGAAGCAGCAGCTTGGGGGAGGCTGGAGACAGTGTTCCTAGAAGCATCTGGTGGAGGAAATACAGATGCTGGAGGTCCAGGCTCCGGGTGTCCTAGAGATGGAAAAGGGCTCACTGTGCTATTCTCTGGAGGCCAATTTCTAAAAAGGCTTTGGTTTTTGCTTCCCAAGGAGCCACACTAGGGAAGACCTCCTCCCAAGCACCCTTCCTTAATTTGTCCTTCCTCATCAGCTCACCAGATAGCTGGATTATTTGAGGGGGAAGGGTGTTGGGGGTTGTTGCTTTTTGTTCTTTTATTTTGTTTTTAAGACAAGTTTGAAGTAGCCTATACTGACCTTGAACTTGAAATGTAGTTGGGATGACCTTAACTTCTTCCTGCTTGCCCTCACCACCAGTTCTAGAATTACAGGTATACCCAGCTTGACACAGCTTGACCAAGCTCAGGGCCTTGTGCATGGTAGACAAGCACTCAGTCAACTGAGCAGCAATTCCAGGGTCTCAGTCTGTTGTGGTGGGGAAGGCATAGAAGTGTGCTCCGTCCATTTGAGTGGAAACTTGTGGTAGGTATTGTTCACAAGACAGTGGCCTAGGAAGCAGAAGGTAGAATCCAAAACTGAGGTGGAGATAGCAGCCTCCAATGGTTCATTCTCTGTGAGCGACCTCTGGCAGCCAGGCCCCATCTCCTGAAGGTTCCACATTCTACCACAACAAGGCCACCAGCTAGAGCGCAAGAATTCAAAACATCAGCCTGGGAGAGACAATTCAGATTCAAACTATAGTGAGGTTCCTTACCTATGTGACAGTGGCCTGGCCTGAATTTGATCTGAATTTGTCCTCGAACTGTGGACCAAAAGCAAAAGCAGGTCACAAAAAAGGCATTAGCAAACTGGTGGGCACTGGACCTAGATCCTGCCTCTGGGCTATTTGCATAAGCTCTTCATGCTTCAGATTGCTGGAAGAGTCGTTAGGAAGGGGTATACCTGGCACCCACTTTCCAGGTGGTGGCTGTGCCATTCAAATAGAGCCGATGCATGGGCAGACATTTAGAATAGCACAGAGACACAGGCATGTTTCTTAAAGTCACAACACCTGGAGAATCGCACTTCCGAGCTTCCCACATTGCCGTCTGAAACTACAGACTTTAAACTTTGTTTTAAAGCTGTTGGTGTCCGTCCTGAATGGACATGGGGGCCCATATCTGTAATGCTAGTACTTGAGAGGTGGAAGAAAGAGAATCAGGAGCTCCAGGCCAATGACTCTGAAAGCAAGCAAGGAGGGGGTGGGTATACAGGAGCGTTCTGAGGGAGGAAGTGAAGGGGAAATGACGTTGTTACACTATGAGCTCCAAAAGAAATGGGGGAAAAGGGTCCAGGGCAGACTGGGTCCTCAGCAAAATCTTATCAAAACAAGGATGTGGGGGTGAAGCGAAGTAAAGGCAAGAAAAGAAAAAGTCGGAGTTAGAGAGGGTACATTAAAAAGACTGTGTGAAAACTAGCATTTATCCACAAAACTAAAATAGAGGCTCCATCGGTTGGAGGGATGGCTCAGTGGTTAAGAGCACTTATTGATCCAGGTTTGGTTCCCATCATCCACATGGTGACTCATAACCATTCAGGGGAGTGGACACTCTCTTCTATCCTCCATGGGTACCAGGCACACAGGTGGTATATATACATACCTGCTGACAAAACATTCATGTCCCCAAATCCCCCAAAACAAATCTTAACATATAGGCTCTCTATCGTCTCCCCACTCGGTCCTGCAACCCAGCTTGCAAGACACTCAAGTACTGGCTTAGAGTGTGAGACAGGCTTTTGGGGTTCTTTGCTCCTCTTGCTAGAAATGAGCATCACTCTAGGCCATGCTGATATCCCATTCCTTCCCTGTTCTTTGATTTTAACAGCCCGGTTTTCATAAGTGCTGAGAAATAAAATAACAAGGAAGAGAACCAAGAATACTTCAAGGGAGCCAGTACTACATAAATATTTTAAATTTCAAACAAGCCTAAGCTCTGTGCATACCACTCTCTGATCTCTCCTTTAGATGGCCCAACAGTTAACCCATATAGTCCTCTTAGCTGGCTGCCAGCATGACCAGTTGAGGGGGTCAGTATATATAACCTAAGACTTATCTAAGATTTTTTTAGACCCCAGCAACCACAGTTCAGTGTTTAGGGGTTCAGGATAAGCTGAACAACAAACTGTCTACAATAGTACAGTCCCTTGGTGGGAAAAATATACTCCTGACTGGCCAGTGGGAAATGCCCGAATTCCACCATTAGTAACGCGTTCTTCTGTTTATGAATGTCACCATTCTGAGGCTGCCATTTTCAAGTGAAAATGCCCCAGAGGAGTAACTTGTGAAGACTTGCCAGTTTTCCTAAGTGAGTGGTTTGGATCTGACTCAAGACAGGAAGTGAGCATTGGCTCTCTGGTGGCCTGGATGTCCACAGAGGAGGAGGAAGGAAGTGGCCAGAGCAAAATTTGGCAGCTGGGCAATTGCTACAAATTTCTTTTATTTACTGATTTGGTATTGGGGACTGAACCTTAGAAATGGCATACGTAAAGCATGTATTCCGCCACAGAGTTATACACACACACCCCAGTTATGATGCTTTCAAAACATGTTCTTATTTTCTATTACGTGTGTGTGTTTGTGTGTATATGCATGTGTGTATAAGTGTGTGAGTGCTCATATGCATGTGAGAGTGCTTAGAAATATGTGTGCATGTGTGTGTGGAGGTCAGAAGTTAACCTCCAATATCATTCTCAAGGAATCATCCACTTTCTCTTTTTGTGGCACAGTCTCTCACTAGGCTAGAGCTCGCTGATTAGGCTGCATTGACTAGCAATTGAATACTGGGGATCTGCCTTTCTCTGACTCCCCAGGGTTGGGATTATAAACCCTGTAGCACCCACTTTTTATGTGGGTACTGGGGACCAGACTCAGGTCCTCAGGAGCCTGCCTTACAAGGCAAGTACCTTACCAGTTCAAGCCCTGGCCTCAATGCTTTGACATTCCTTCTAGTGTCATGTGGAGTCTGGGTCCACATGACAACATTCCTTCTAGTGTCATGTGGAGTCTGGGTCCACATGACAAAGTCATGACAAAGTCACAAGCAGTCAAAGCAGGCTTGTGACTGCTTCAGCCACATAAGGATGACCGAAATCTTCCTTGTTTCCTCTAAAGCTGGCTCCCACATGGCCAGGCAGCTTCCTCCTGATGCTGGAATGCTGGCTCCTGAAGCTCCACTCCTCCAAGCCTGTGTGTCAGAAAGACCATTCAGGAACACAGTAGCAGACAAACCTGGACTGCCTGCCATCTCTGCCTGAGGGAGCAAAGTGTCCTGACCCTCCTCCACCAGCCAAATATCACAGAGACACCTTGCTCCAAACCTCACCGAGAAGAGCAAGGTGATTGAACACTGCCTGAGTTCCTGACCGCCAAAGCCTTAAGATGCTGCAATAGTTGATGTCAGCTCTTTGGGACTTGGGTACTTCAGTTTCCTGAAACACGTTAGTGGAGAAGCCTCAGCACCTTGACGTAGCTCAATAGGATCAGGTTTACATACTGCAGTTAGAGATATTTCTGGAAACTGGAGATGGGAAAATCAAAGGGGCTGGGTGCCAGGGAACAGGCAGATCCCTACGAAACAGCTGCCTCAAGTCCCTGGAAGTCATAGCATGCTCATTTATGGGACTGGTACCTTTGGGCTGCTCTGGCCCATCAGTCTGCTAGGCCGCAGAGCCATGTGCACAGCCTGCATTGACAGAGGAAGGCCTAGAGGAGCCCTCCTATTTTCTGTGGTGATAGATTGTATATTTAATAAAAACAACCTGAAATATCAGAGGACAGAGTCACCCAAGCAGTCAAACTGTGAAGTTCAGGGAGTAGTGACCAGGGATCTCTTTGAGTTCAGGGCCAAAGAGAGCCAGGCAGTGGTGGCACACACCTTTAATCCCAGCACTAGGAAAGTTGATCCAGGAATTAAGATGCTGAGCGGAGAAAGAGAAGGCAGAGTTAGTTCAGTTTCACCTGCATCCCTTTTCAGCTGAGGACTGAGACTGTTGAGTCTGAGGACTCACTCGTGCAGACAGGATCTAGCCTTTTGAGCCTGAAGAGTGGCTGTGGCTTGTTTCTCTGTCTCTCAGCTTTTCCCTAATATCTGGCTCCCTTTTTTATTAATAATACTAAATAGAATTTGTGCAATAATCTTCTTTTTCAGGTGAGCACACTGAGACCCAAAGTGACTTACAGTTTATAGGCATAAAAGTCTGATGCCTGACCCTTTCAGCCCCCAGAGGGGCTGGGTGGAGCTATTATGTCAAAGCCTGGGATGGCTTAGAAGTCAGAAGGTGTAGTATTATAAATGAGACTTAGAGCTAATTACTGGGGGAAGGTTGAAATATCAGAGAGAGGAAGTATTATAGTTAATTTTTGCCTAGCTGTCTTGTAATTTTTTTAGTCTTGTTTTTGGTTATTTTTGTCAGATGTTTTTAGTTGGGTTTTTTTAAGTCATTTTTGTTTTTTGGGTTTTTATAAGCTTTTATATATTTATTTAGGTTAGGATTAAAGGCATGTAGCGTTGAACTCATAGAAACAGAAGAAGTTCTGTCTCTGAAGTTGTGGGATCAAGGGTGGAGGTTATTATTTTTTGGCTTTTTTTTTCTGTTGGGATTAAAGGTGTGTGTAACTGACTCAGTTGTTTATCTTTGTATTTAATGTTTAAGAATTTTTTGAACTGTCTGCCTAGGATTTGACTGGGTGCTCTCTCCCCAATATTTAGGTTTTATTGAATGTGTGATATATATCCACAAGAAGACCTGGAGTGTAACCCAGCTTCTTTATCTCCTGACTGCCGAATGACTCAGATTACTCTTGTAATATGAGTCCCACAGGACTTGCAACCCCTCAGCAGCCACTAGCACCCCCATACCCGCTTTTTCTCCTGGCCCGTGCCTATTCTGTTTGTCTCGCTATAGAGGACTCCAGCCATCATGTTCCTTCTTGGCTTCTAGCTCTCTCTACTTATGTACTGGGCTTTGTCCAAAGACTAAGTGAGAACTTTCTAGAATACTACAAATGAAACCTAGGACCCCAAGCAACTTCTCCTCAGCTGCATGAGTTTCTCATTGCTCCCTCTAGTCCAGTCTGGTTCTCCCAGAATGCCACTGAATCAATAGTCATAAAAAGGGAAGGCTGTCAGTGCTAGAAGGAAGGGCGGAGTGCTGTGGAACACTGTTGCCCAGGCACGGGATGGCCAGTGAGCTCTTGCACTCTAAGCGGCTGTGATGACCTGCACAAGACTGGGCCTCTCAACAGCCTGTCATGAAGTGGGAGGTGCTTAAGAAGCCGCACTCCTTCCTGAGGGTCTGTGGGGAAGTTAACAGTGGCTGCAATGGGGATGGAGAGATACTTTCTTCAGGGGTGGAGCCACTGGTGAGGCACCCATGTTCCTGTTAGCAACCCCTCATCCAAGGTCCCATCAGCCACCCCCTATACATGCTCTGTCAGTAACCCTAGTGAAACTCATTGGTCACTCAAAAAGACATATGCAAGTGAACTACGGACAGCTGGGACAAGAAATGGAAGCAGTAGGAGTAGGGGCAGGGACAAGAGGGAGCAATGAGCTGTCAGTGTGATCAAAATAGATTGTGTACATATATGAAAGTGTCATAGTGAAACCCATGACTATGTATGACTAATATCTGCTAATAAAAACGAGAGAGCGAGCAAGAGAGCGAGAGAAAATAAACCATGAAATATGCTTCTCTTTTTGCCGTAGTCTTGAAAATCATATTTTCCATCCTTTCCCCAGGAAGCCAGCCAGGACACAGAACTGTCACATGAGGCTAAGTCAAAAACCAAAGTCCTCTAAACAAACCAGAGCCCATTCTGTCTGCAATCCCTTTGAAACATGTCCTCAAGATTGCCCAGGACCACAAACCTCTCTTGTATGAGGAATCTCAAGGATTAAAGATCTCAAATCTCATATGGAACAGTTCTCTCTCTCTCTCTCTCTCTCTCTCTCTCTCTCTCTCTCTCTCTCTCTCTCTCTCTCTCTCTCTGTGTGTGTGTGTGTGTGTGTGTGTGTGTGTGTGTGTGGTGTGTGAGCTCTAGCAAGGCCCCCTGTCCAGCCCACCCCATCTCCAGTGCAAACTCTGGAGTGTTAGAGGAAGTCAGAGCTGGCTGGAGCCCTCCCAGGGGCTTGTCATCAGGAAATCTTCTCTCACAGATGGACAGGTTTCGTTAGCACATTGGTGCTGTTCTGGAAAAACAGACAGGTCATCAGGGAGAGGGGTGGAGTCGGAGCACAAGTTTGGAAAAAAGATGAAGGGAGTCTGGTAGACACAGAGAAAATTGCTCCTCCTTTCTTCCTCTCCTTTTCTTCCCTTCCCTCCTCCCTGCCTCCCGCCTACCGCCCTCTTCTGAGGATGCCAACTTAGCCAAGGGGCTGGTTCCAAGCCTGACTCCAGGCATTTTCCACACTCTCCCTTTCCTTGACACCCCAAGCCTCTCCTTCCGGTTCTGACCTATTTTAAGCTCCCTCAGAAGTAACCCCTGAGACCAGTTAAATGTATTTGAGGGAACTGAAGTAGGGTGAAGAAGGTGAGACAGACAATGGAAGGCCAAAACGGGACTGTAACAAGGCCACCCCACCGGGGGCTACTGGGCTCAGCCCCACTGGGTACCTCTGAAAGACTGGGGCACCTCAGAGCCTTGCACTTCAGGCAGGGTATGAGAACAGCAGAGCCATCTTCTAGGTCCTGTCTGCCTGTCACAGAGGCCCCCTCAGGTGACAGAAAAAGTCTTCACACAGGTCCCCCAAATGACAGTAACTGACTGTGCTGGTACACACAAGAACAAGGTGCATGCAAGACAATGTGGGTGTCCCCTGCACTTTCTCTCCCTTCACACCTGTCATTCAGTCTCCCCTTTCAGCAGTTTCTCCACATACCAGCAGCTGATCACATGCCTGGCAGGAATGGAGGCCTTGAGGCTGCCTCTGAGGGCAGCAGAAACAGCCCGGAAAAGCACCAAGCTTTTATGAAGGACATTCCACCTCTCTCGGCTACCTTGAGCTTTTACAGGACATGCCCAGGCCTCAGGTTGCCCCTTGCTATCTTTTCAGAACATTTCTGTCCCATTCTGCTTTCCTGGGAGGGTTTGCCTGACAGTGGCCTTGACATTCCCTGGCCTTCTGTTTAGCAGGTAGTAGATGTTCCTTTGCTTGCTGAGCTTCTGCATTTCGTGGTGGTGAACCGAGCTGTCCACAATATGACCAAGCCTTGACACAGAGCATGGGTTTGTTTGCATTTTCCCTGGCTCCTCTCTCCCAGGAGCAGGAGGTGCTAGGGAAACTGTAATTTGCTAAACGTGTATTAATCTTCCCATCACTCCCGAGGGGCAGGAAGAGCTGCTCCGTCAAAACACACAGCCTTGTGAATAGACAAGGCTGGCAGTAGAACACAGACATATCTGTGCATCCCTGGCCATGACCCATCTTCCCCAGGGCAGAACTCTCTGGCCTTCACCATGTCCCCTGCAGATAGATGTAGTGCGATTTAGGCATTAATTCTACAATAGATAGAGAGCATTGTCTTTGCAGAAGAATAGCAAAGCCAGGCATTTAAGAACCTCGCTACATCTCCTGGAAAAGGCCTGGCCCAGTCTCTCTTCAGTCTCCTTCCTTAGAAAAAGGTTTAGAGGAGTCTATGGCCCAGGAGGAAGACAGACATGGGTTTGAATTTTGCTGTCATTTTTCCTTCCATTTAACAAATATGAATGAGCACCTATTATGTTCTGGCACTTTTAGGTCCTGGGCATACAGTGATAAACATCAGGGGTTTAGGAAGGTCAATAAATAACACTCCCTTCATCCCCTCCCCAAGCAATTGAGGAACTGACATAGATGTCTGAAAGTTAGAACCCAAAATGTCCTTTATTACACAAAAGGCTATATTGGTGGATGTGGCTTGGAATCTGTCACTACAAGTGTCTTGCTGACACTCATCCAGTATTGATCTTAGCCATTCAGCCCCAGGCAGAATGGAAGTTCTTTTGGAACTGAAATATGCTTTTTACTGAGCCAGCTCCCTCCCCAAGGAGAGTCCAGGGGTGGAGGGGGCAGACATGGGGACTCAGGCAGTCCCCTGGGCCTGGATTCTTTGTCCTGATCCATCTGCTAAATACGAGGTGCTCTGAGTGCTTGAGCTACCCTTGTCCCCAGCATCCCTCCCTAAAGTAGCCCCAGAGATAAGAGTGTGAAAAGCGCAAGCGTGGTATTTGAAAGGGGGCCCTAGGAAATGAAGTGAGGCATGGGGGGAGCGGGCATGGAGAATTGGTCAATAAAGGAAAGGTTACTGGCGTGGAGAAAAGCTCAGATGGGCAGGTGCCTGCCTCACAGGCATGAGAAACTAGAACCCACACTTTTAAAGAGCCAGGCATGCTGACTTGTAACCTCAGTGCTGGGAAGACAGACAGGTGTCTCCATGGACTCACTGGCCAGCCAGCCCAGTCTACTTGGAGAGCTTCAGGCCAGTAAGAGAGTGTCTCAAAATACAAGGTAGAAAACAGGAGATACAGAATGCAAAATATGACTGAGGGCTAGCAGTTGAGGTTGTCATCTGGCTAACTCTGAGTCAGGGAGGACAACACCCCTAAGAGTCCTTCCACTCAAGGGGTGCAGAGCTGGGTCATTAGTCCCCAGCTCCCTTAGCTCTTGGTTGAGGACTGCTCCTGGGGATAGTACTCCATTGGTTTTCTAAGGAAGTCTGCAGGCTCCAGCATCAGGGCAAGCTATAAGGTGGATTCTTTTCCCCCACTCCCCAGGAGTGGCTTACCGCTCTCTGAATGTGACCATTTCATCACCCCACACCTGGATGTTTGATTAAAAGTCAGGGAGAGGGGCTGGAGAGATGGCTCAGTGGTTAAGAGCACCGTCTGCTCTTCCAGAGGACCCGGGTTCGATTCCCAGCACCCACATGGCAGCTAACAACTGTCTGTAGTTCCAGTTCCAGGCAAACACCAAGATAAATAAATAAATAAATAAAGTCTTTTTTAAAAAAAAAAAAAAAAAAGTCAGGGAGATGTTGATATCGGCCTCTATGCTGGTTAGATTTTTCTCAACTTGACACGAGCTAAATTATTTAGGAAGAGTAACTTCAATTGTGAAAATGCCTCCATCCAGATTGATCATTAATGGGGCTGTGCCACCCCTGGACTGGTGGTCCTGAGTTCTGTAAGAAAGCAGGCTAAGGCAACCGTCGGGAGCAAGTCAGTAAGCAGCATCCCTCCATTGCTTTGCATCAGCTCCTGCCTTGAGTTCCTGCCCTGACTTCTCCTCAGTGGTGAACTACAGGATACAATGAAATAAACCCTTTGGTCACAGTGTTTTCTCACAATAGAAACTGTAACTAAAACAGCTTCCCTTCCTACTCAGTAGCAAGGCAACAACCATGTGAGCTACTGGTCAGAAAATGTAAAAACATCGATAACTACAGAGTACACACTCTGTAGTTTACATACAGTTCCTAGGTGTTGAACTAGGATCCAAAACACAGCTACACACACCTGCATGTTATATGTATACTCTCTAACTTAGCATAGATTGATTTAGAATTATTTGATTTTTGCGATGATGCAAAATAATGCCCATAAGGTGCGAAGTATACTTTGAAGTTTGAATTTGAATATTTTCCTGGAATTGCTCTGTGTGGTTTGATCTCTCCTGTGTCTAGGCAGTGTCAGTGACTGCCTTTATAAGTAAACCCCCACAATCATGAAGAGGGAACAAACTGGTGTTCAACAGTGTGTCCCATAGACTTATGTTGGCCTGTGTGGAGGCTGTGAGGATTGGCTGCCTTTTTCAGTTAGGATATTTTCTTTTTCTTTTTTTTTCACAGTTATAGTGTATTTTATTTAAATACAAATGACAGGGGTAAAAGAAAGAATACATACCCACTCAGGTGCCAGAGGCCTTTAGGTGTTTGAGTTCTGTGAATGTCAATCTTATTCCCGGATTATTTCCTTTCCCGAACTGTTAATTTTAATTTTGCTATGAGATAAATTATTTCTTTTTTCCTTTTATTATTATTATTATTATGAACAAAGAAGTCACAGTTTCTAACCTTGTATATCCTTATTCAAGGTCCCTACCCGCTCCCACCGCATCAGGTCATTCTTTCTTCTCCACAAATCCCCATCCCTTCCCTGGGCAGGCTGAAGGCAGTCCCCATGGTCCCACTGACCCAATATTGCTTAGTTCAGTCTCCACTCCTGGCAGATGCAGTTTTCTCCCCCCTCCCTCAAGAGTGAGTGGGGTGTTCCTCTAGGGGGAGTGGGATCCAAGGAGTCAGTCCAGGGTGTTTCTGATCCCAAGCTGTTCAGTGGTTGTGGTTTGCAGCTTGGGCATGCTTTGCTTTTTTCTTGTTTGTTTGTTTGTTTAGAGTCCACTAATGAGTGAGTATATCCCCTGCTTATCTTTCTGAGTTTGTGATACCTCGCTCAGGAGGATATTCTCCAAATCCATCCATTTGCCTGCGAATTTTAGGATATCATTTTTTCTTACTGCTGAGTAGTATTCCATTGTGTAGATGTACCACAGTTTGTTAATCCATTCTTCAGTTGAGGGACATCTAGGTTGTTTCCAGGTTCTTGCTACAGGATATTTTCAACCTACAGTGAGTAGTGTTGTAGAAATCTGTTCTCTATGCATCTTGAAACCAGAACACCTATGACTTCCCTTGGGAGAGAGTAAGATCAAGCCCGATAACATTCTCTTGTAGAAGGAGGGGAGGGCTCAGGAGATTTACCAAGTCCCATCCCTCCCTGAGAATGGTAAACAATTGCAGGAGAGACTCTTCATGGTTGTCCCTAAACTGCCCGTGGTCCTGTGGGAACCCCAATTATATTCCTTGGTTCATCTAGCTGGACTCAGAGCTTCATGTGGGCACCAGGACACAAATGTGTCTGCTCACCAGACATGGTCAAATGCTCTGTGTTGTAGAAAGTTTCCCCGGGCCGTTTGGGCCCGAGGTTCGGACCTGCCCTCTGCAGCTTTTTTTCCCCCAAAGAAATGATTAGAGGCTTATATTAACTTCTTAGTGTTTGGCCCATGTCTCAAGCACATTGCTAGCTAGCTCTTTTATCTTAATTCACCCCATTTCTATAATCCACTTGCCATGTGGCCCGGCCCATGGCTCACCTGGATTTCTTACATATCTATTCTTCTCGGGGGTCGGATGGAGACTGGCTAACTCCACCCTCCTTCTACCTGTCTCTCCTTTGATTCTCCACCCACTTCTACGGTGCTGCACTTAGGCCAAAACAGCTCCTTTATTTACAGCATACAGAGAACACTCCACCACAGCTCTGTTCTTCCCCTGTGCCTGGACCCTGGCTGTGACCTTAGTACAGGCAAAAGCCATTGGACACATGCCTCTCTTCATCCAATGGGTGACTCAGCTTCGCCCTGTAAAGACCTGCTTACTCTTGTTTCTGATTTGGCTTTAGCCAAGAAATGAATATTCTGGGGCCTAGGAGTTCTGTGGACAGCCAAGGGTCAAATGGAGAAGACAGATGTCACTGAGTCAAAGGGTGCCCAAAGAGCCATTGCTGGGCTGGGGAGGTGACTGCTAAAAAGAAACATGAGGACCTGAGTGCAGACCTACAGCTGTCACATCAAAATCTGGGTAAAAGTGCATGCTGGGAAAGCCTGTGAACGGGCTGCCCTCCATCCCTGAAGTCCACAATGGAGGAGGACTTAATGCTGCGAGTCGTCCTCTGGTCTTTGTGCATGCGCTCACCCGTACACATACACATGGGAGCATTGCCAGGGCTCGTGGGCTGTGAGCCTAGCTAAGAAAGCAACTTCAATGAGAGACCCTGTCTCAAGGGAATAAGGAATAGAAGAGGACAGTCAACATCTTCATGTGGCCTCCACGTGCCTATGTGTACATAAAGGAGACAGAGAGAACATTGCCTTTAGGACCACGAATGCTGATGTTTTATGCTATGTGAGGATGTAATGGAGGAGGCTGTGTTTGCTTGACCCAGCAAACACAGCATTACATCATTGGACTACTGCAATGGGGACCCCTGTGTTTTCCAGGTGGCTGTGAGTAGAGAGAATCTAGAATGTGCCAAGTCTAGACACCTGAGGGATCAGGCTCATCAGCTCAGCCTGGGCACTGATCCAACACCCAAGGCAGAGAGTCTGTTCTACATGTTGCATTCAACTCAGGCCCGGTACAGGCTTCCCATCCATCAAAACAAATGGCACTCTAGAGCCTGACCTCAAATTACAAACAAAAAGATCAGAGAATTTTGAGTCCTTTTCATTAGTCCCAACAAAACAAACAAGAGCACAGAAGAACAGGAAGTGAATTATGTTTTACCAGCACAAGTAGGTCAATGGGAAGAATCGGCCCAGCCTGAAAACCACTGCTCTTCCCTCACTGCAAACCATTCTCATGAGAACTCAAACCAAGAGGCCAGCAGCATCCTGCCCAAGACCTATATTTTAAGAGGTTCTGCCTCCGAGAGGTCCTACCACCTCAGCACGGCCATGCTGAAGCCTAACCTTCCAGCACGTGAGCCTGTGAGAGACAAACTCTATCCAAACCAGGCCATTGTCATACCCAACCCCCAACCTCCAGTCATCCAGAAGGCTCTTCTGATGCTTTTTGTCTGTAGTGATAGCGCTAATGGGTTCTAGAACAGCCAGCAAAAAATGCAGATTTATAGACAATCTCTCACACACACTCTCTCTCTCTTTCTCTGTCTGTGTGTGTTTACATGGGGGTACATATGCATATAAAGGTTTTGTGTGTGTGTGTGCTAGAGTGCATGTAGAGGCCAGAAGTTGATGGTTGCTTTGCACCCTCTATTTTTGCAACAGGGCCTCTCATTGAACTTGAGACTCACTGACTCAATGGCTGTCTGGCCATCAGATCCTGAGAATCCTCCTGACTCCACCCTCCCAGCACCGGAATTACAGGAGTGCATTGCATTCCTACCTTTTTATGTGGGTGCTGGGGATCTGAATTCCATCCTCATACCTGCACAGCAAACACATTGGCCAATGTGCCATCTCTCCAGCATGGTCACTCTGGCCAGCAAGGCAGACCTGCTCGTACAGTCTTCCCAGAGTTCAAGCTACATCTTTGAGCAGGCACAGGACAGACTTCTGGTGGTCATGCACCCCCAGCCACAGATCCAAGGACCCAGCAAGCACACTGAAAGACTTTGGACAGCACGTATTGAATGTGACACCATGTCCCAGCATGCTACCCTGGTGAAGCGGGCAGCACAAAGACTTGCACCCCATTGTCACTCTTTAGACTCCTCTATGACCTGGGAACATCATTGGGTGTCCTTGTCCTACACTGGGGACACTTAGGGCTTCTGTCTACAGTTGATTGCACTCACCTCTCTATTTTGACAAATGGTCCATGTTTAAGGATTCATAAAATTCAGGGAATGCATCGCTGAGTCTATAGCACCACGAAAAACCCATGTAGAGAGCAACTTAAAAAGATGATTCATCAAACCAATTACCTCTCCCTACCCACAGCCTTACTCCCACCCTTCTTCCCACCTGGCCTGCCCAAAGAGATGGACAGCCTTATTGCCAGGCTTCTCTGAAGCCACGCTCCTGGCAGGCTGAGGGAGGAGGGGTGGCAAAATGCAAGTACCTCCATATTTCTCCAGCTTCCTGCAATGACAAGACTTTTTCCTGCTGATTCATCTATTCAGGACTGAGGCAAGGCCGGGCCCTTGGGGACATGGAAACTTGGTATGCAGGAAGGCTCCCTGTCACCCAGCTCTCGGAGGCAAATTCTAAGCAACCCTATAGGATAGTATGCACCTGTGCTTTGACCCTGCATCAGTAGACAGTTCCTGAGCTGAAGTGTGGCAGCCTTTGAAGATGGACACTTTAGTTTCGCATCTGTAGACTTTTAAAGGTCCACTCAGAGCCTGTGAAGGCAACCGTATTGAGATAAAGAGTCTTAGCAGGGGGTGGGATATTGCCCGAGATGGTTAAATATTTAATGTGGAAGCATGATTGTGATTCCCAGCCCCACATTAAAACAATATCTGGCACGCACTTTTAATGTCAGCATTGGGGAGGCAGAGACAGATGAATCCCTGGGGCTCACTGGCCAGATAGCATGGCCTAAATGGTGCATCCTGGGTCCCGGTAAGAGAACATATCTCAGAAAACAAGTTAGGAGGGTCCTGGTGAGTAACATACAGAGTTGGCCTCTGGCTGCTCCACAACACACTTGCACTCACATGAGCGCGCGCGCGCGCGCACACACACACACACACACACACACACACACACACACACACACTTTACAGATGAGAACCAGGTCCTTAAGATGAAATCTTCCTGAATTCATCAAATTGGCCCCAAATCTAAAACCAAATAGAGAGGACTAGGCAACTAGGCCTTGGTAACACACATCTCTGGTTCCAGCATCCAGGATGCTGAGACTGGAAGCTAGTGAATTTGAGCTCAGCCTGAACTACACAGTGAGACTATATCTCCGAAACAAAGGACACGGGAAAAGGCTCCGGTAAGGTGACACCGAAGCAGATGCAAAGAGAGAGTGACGCATCTAGGGGACAAGAAACTCCCTGCACTGCTGCTGGTCACCAGAGCTGAGAGGAGCCTAGAACAGATTCTCCCTAGAACCCTGACAACACCCTAATTTCAGGCTTGCAGCCCCTAGAACTGTGAGGAACTCACTGGTGACCCATCACTCCAGCAGCCCTGGACATTAACACAGCATCACTCAGCTAGCAACCCTCCTGATGCAGGAGAGAACCACAGCGCCACCAGAGCAACAACTGTATTCATGAGCCCTTGACGGGCCTTTCCCTGTCTTGTATCCTCAATACCCTATTGGGGTTTCCTGGCAACATCTGCACCCATGTCCTTATCTAGTTTTGAGAGGACATAATTTAAAGGCACATCTGCACATCACTTTCATAGAGGCCACAGTAGCCCAAATAATGAGCTTTAAAATATCTACATTCTAAGGCTTTTCTGTTCTGATTTTGTTTTTAGGGATAGCATCTCACAATGTAGCCCAGGTTGGTCTCACACTTGTGATCCACCTGGCTCTGCTTCCCAAGTGCTGGTATTATAGGCATGTGCTACCATATACAACCCAGGTCCTAACTCTCAGCATCCATGAATGCTACCTTAAATGGCAAACAGAAATTTGAGTTTTGATGAAGCCGAAGTTCTTGAGATGACAAGATCCTAGCTTAGTGGAATGGGCCTCATGTCATTTCAAAGGTCTTTATAAGAGGGAGAGGGAGACGGACTTGGAGATCAGATAACCACAGAAGCAGAAGTTGGAATGATGTAGCATGAAGCAAGGAATACCAGAAGCCCGCAGGAGCTGGAAAAAAATAACTGGATTCTTCTGGAGTGTCCAGAAGGGGCCAGCCAGCTCTACCACCATCATGATTGCAGCCACAGAAGATGCCTGACTTCCATACCTGGAAGAAAATACATTTGTGCTGTTGCAGTCAATTTGATATAGTCGCAGCAGGAAGCTCAAATTCTGAACATCCAGCTACTTACTGGCTGAAGACCTTGGGCAAGGCCCTGGCCTCCCTAGGCCCCAGCTCCTCACTTTGTTAAATGAGAGTAGTAATGGTTGCTATGGTGTTCATATGTGGATGGAAGGAGGTAGCACTGGGTGAGTAGGCACAGCTATCACTGGCTGGATATTTGCTATAAGCTAGTCTCTGTGCTCCACCTGTTGGAATAGGAGGTCAAACATGATTCAACTTAGTCTTTGGAATATATATATATTCTTACTATATGGCCCTGGCTGACCTAAAACATACTATGTAGATGAGGAGGTGGAGGAAGAGGAAGAGGAGGAGGAGATCTTCCTGCCTCTGCCACCCATGTGCTGGGGTTAAAGGCTACCTGCCACCACAATGCTTTAAGATTTTTTTTTATTAATTTTAACTATGTAGTTGTGGGACTGCATGTGGAAGCCAGAGGTGTTGAATCCCCTGTATCTAGAGTTGTGGGTGTTGGGAACTGAGCACCAGTCCTCTGGAAGAGCAGTGATATTCTTAACCACTGAGCTACAATGTCTTTTTTTTTTCTTTAAATGTTTTTGTATCACTGGGGATAAAATTCAGGTCCACACACATTTGTGCTAAGCAAGCACTATACCACTGAGCTATATTCTTAAACCCCAAATCCAGTTTTATAGTAAAGAGAATGTTAGTCCTTAAAGACTGCTCAGAAACATGGGCAGGTGTAATGTTTAATCTTGGTTTTCAACTTGACTGAGAGTGCCTAGGATATAAGCCTTTGGATACACTTGTGAAGGATTTTCTTGTGACAGATTCCAGGTTAATTGAAGTGAGAAGACTCACCTTAAATGTAGGTGACAGTTTCCTGGTGGTGGCCCAGATATAGGAAGTCCTCCATATATAAGGAAGTCTGTGGGAAAGCTTTTACTTTAAAAAAAAAATTATTTATTTATTTATTTATTTATTTATTTATTTATTTATTTATTTATTTATTTATTTATTATGTTCTGCCTGCTGGCCAGAAGAGGGTACCAGATCTCATTACAGATGTTTGTGAGTCACCATGTGGTTGCTAGGACTTGAACTCAGGACCCCAGAAAGTGCTCTTAACCTCTGAGCCACATCTCCAGCTCAGGAAGAGCTTTTTCTTCAGGCCTTCTTGAGCTTCACATCCTACTAGCAAGTTCATTTACGCTGCTGTTGCCACCACGGCCACCATCCTTCTTTGACATGAGAACACAGTTTCTATGACTTTCCAATGTGGACTGGAGACTAGGGACCTTCCAGGAATCCCTCAGACCTTCAGTACTGAATCAGGACTGCTGAGATACCCAGTCTCATGGACTGAGACACTACCAGGTCTCCGCCTCTCCAATGTAAAGACAGTCATTGTGGCAGGACCCAGACTGTATCATGAAAGCCAACATAATAAATCCTCTTTTAGTGTGATATTCTTTCTTCTGTTGATTCTGTTCCTCTAGAGAATCCTGAAACAACAGCCAATATTAGTCAAAGGGAGATTCTTGACATAGACCCAGAACAGAATGAAGGTAGTTCTTGCTGACACTGTCCTCAGGCCCTAGAGACTGAAGTCTCCTCACACTCTTCTGGGTGTGAAGGTGGAGTAGTAATGAGAGAAGAAGTTGATAGCAGCAGCAGCAGGAATAATGGTAGCTATTCTCACAGCTCTGACTTGCCATGTCCTGATGAATGGATGCTCCCCCTCCCACATCAGAAACCCTTCTTGTCCCAGAGTCACTTGGAATGGAATCCAAAGTCTGGGATCCCTAGAGCCCTAGAAATACTGCCTCAGCTGGTAATGGAGAACACAGAAGGTTCTAGAAGCACCTCCCTCCCCCCTTTTCTGGTCAGACACTTACCTCCGCCTACCAACTGAGTCTCAGATCTGGCCCCTTGAAGATCTGGGACTCAGAAATCACACAAGCGTGCTTGCCTTTAGTAAATGAAATTTAGCTCTTAGTTTCAGAGAGGCAGATCTTAGGACCTTTAGGTGGTTCAACTGCCATAGTCACCAAACCTTACAATCTCAGTTCAATCCCCAAACTCATACGCTAGGTGAGAGCTCACTTCTGCAATTTGTCTTGCCCTCTGATTTCCACACGAGAG
>PVIH01012457.1:0-63459 GCA_004025045.1 Sigmodon hispidus
CGTTTGCCCATGGGTTCAGTGGTTCACGATTAGATGGGTCCTGGTCAGTTGTGGCACTTTGGTTTGTGTGTCTCCTGTCACCTCTCTGGTCAGGGTTCGAATTCGCCCCTCAGAGACCCCTGCAGTTGGTTTGCTCAGTTCACTCAGTTCGGGGTCGCAATAGGGATCCTTGCAGATACCCTCAGCAGCAGCAGGAGCTCTGGTCAGGGTTCGAATCCACCCCTCAGAGACCCCTGCAGTTGGTTTGCTCAGTTCACTCAGTTCGGGGTCGCAATAGGGATCCTTGCAGATACCCTCAGCAGCAGCAGAAGCTGTGGGTGTGGCCAGGTGCAGAGTTCAGCTGCCCCCTGCTCCAGAGTGTGCTGGGACGCCGCAGAGGGCACCGGTCCCGGCGGCGGAACGGGGTTTTTATTTTTATTATGGAGCATTTTATTAGTATTTCAAGCAGGTTACAAAGTATGCATTTGTTAAAAATTATTTATTGGATTTAGGTTTAATTTTGCTATCTAAAAATTCAACAGTTTTTTCAGAATCTTCAATTTATTGAAACAAATTTATCACGTATGTCCTTACAATTTTCAGGAATTTCTCTCATACCCGTTATAATGTTTGCCTATCAATTTCTAATTTTATTGAAATACGTCTTCCTTTTTTTCGCTTAATCTGGTTAAAAATTGCCAAACGTGTTTTATCCTTAAAGAAAAAAGGAGTGGTCAGAAGAGGTAATGAAACTCACTAGACAGCAAAAAAGGATGAATCCTTTCATACTGATATGATATTATAAAGAATATTTAACTGAATAGTTTCCTACCCAATTTCAAAAAGAATGGTCACCTGGACACACATATGGAAAGCAGATACAAATCTTATAACAATGTGTGGATTGATTATTCTTTTTTGTTCTATGATTAAATATTTGATAAGTGAGTGAAAACATAGAAGTGTTATTTAACTCATAGTTCACAAAAAATCTGTCAATTCTAGGGAAAAGGCAAGGTGGTGAGATCCTTCTTACTCAGAAAATCAGGAAGTACTAGATGTGAAAATTTGGTACTCATTGTATTCTCTCTCTCTCTCTCTCTCTCTCTCTCTCTCTCTCTATCTATCTATCTCTCTCTCTCTGTGTGTGTGTGTGTGTGTGTGTGTATGTGTTTCTCTCTTTCATTCTCTTATTCAATCTACTCCTGCAGAGTATGAGATGGTACTGACCACATGTAAAGTGTACATTCCAGTCTTCCAGTCTTCTCTGAGACAAATTGTTATCATACAAAACAAATATCATGGTTGATACTTAGTAATATTCAATAGCATACTTTAACAATGGCTTCACCAATGTTTATTAATAACTAGTTAAAGTATGCAACAAGGGCTTCTCTTCTTTAAAAAACATCAAAGATGCCAAAGGAGAAAATTGTGTTTTACTGGGTGTAGTGGTTTCAATATGAATAGCACCCATAGGCTCATATCTTAAAATTCTTAGTCTTTAGGAAATGGCACTATTAGATAATGTGTCCTTGTTGGAGTAGGTGTGGCTTTACTGAATAAAATAAATGAACTTTGTGATTTCAAGTGTCCAAACCAGTTCCAGTGTTTCTTTCCCTCTTTCCACTGCCTGATATTGCATATGTAAAATATTCAGCTCCTTCTCCATTGACATGTCTGCCTGTACATTGCCAGGCATCCCTCTGTAATAATAAGTGAATTCTCTGAACCTATAAGCCAGCTTCAATTAAATGATTTTTTATAAATGATTCCACTACCATTGTGTCTATTTAAAGCAATAGATACCTTAAGAAAGACACTATGTGTGAAAGAAAATGGTACAGAGAAGAAATCCCAAAGACTAGGTACATCAGAATAAATGGAAGAAGAAAATGTGCTGTCTACTGGCAAAGAAATACTATTCAACTATTATAAAAAAAATTAAACCAGTCTGTTTGCTAAAAATTGGATGAAAATAATGATCATCCTAAGTGAGCAAAACTCAAAAATATTGTTTTTATGAAATATATATATGTGATAGAGCAGTAAAATTTCAATAACAAACATGAAAACACAAGGCCAATTATGCAAACTTATCCAGAGATAGAGAAAAGAAGACAAAGGAGAAATAGTTTTTTTCAAAAACTGAAAATTTATTGATATTTATTTATATGCAGAAATATATCCATTTTAACTATAAAATATAATTTAATGTATTTTGACAAATATATGCATTATACACGACCTTTACTACATATTTTATAGAACAATCCAGTATATGGACATGCTATAGCTCATTGTCCCATTGTCATATTGGGCATTCTTTTTTATTATTATTAATATGAACATAGAAGTCACACTTTCTATCCTTATATATCCTTATTCAAGGCACCTTACCCATCCCACCACATCAGATCATTCTTTCTTCTCCACAACTCCCCATCCCCTTCCTGGGCAGGCAGCAGAGAGTCCCATGGTCCCACTAACCTAATATTGCTTAGTTCAGTCTCCACTCCTGGCAGATCTAGTTTTCTCCCCCCTCCCTCAAGAGTTAGTCAGATGTTCCCCTAGGGGGAGTGTGATCCAAGGAGTCAGTCCAGGGTGTTTCTGACCCCAGGCTGTTCAGTGGTTGTGGTTTGCAGCTTGGGCATGCTTATCTTTTTTCTTGTTTGTTAGTTTAGAGACCACTAATGAGTGAGTACATCCCCTGCTTATCTTTCTGAGTTTGTGATACCTCACTCTGTAGGATATTCTCCAAATCCATCCATTTGCCTGCAAATTTTAGGATATCATTTTTTGTTACTGCTGAGTAGTACTCCATTGTGTAGATGTACCACAGTTTGTTAATCCATTCTTCACTTGAGGGACATCTAGGTTGTTTCCAGGTTCTTGCTATTACAAATAATGCTGCTATGAACATAGTTGAGCTAATGTCTTTGGAGTATGACTGTGCATCTTTAGGGTATACACCCAGAAGTGGTATTGCTGGGTCCTTGGGTAGATTGATTCTCAATTTTCTGAGAAACCACCATACTGTGTTCCAAAGTGGCTGAAGAAGCTTACACTCCCAGCAACAATGGAGGAGTGATCCCCTTGCTCCCCATCCTCTCCAGCATAGGCTATCCTCTGTGTCTTTTATTTTAGCCAATCTAACAGGTGTCAGATGGTATCTCAAAGTTGTTTTGATTTGCATTTCCCTGATAGCTAAACATGATGAGCAATTTTTCAGGTGCCTTTCAGCCATTCGTAATTCTTCTGCTAAGAATTGTCTTTTTAGATCTGAACATAATTTTTTGATTGGATTATTCAAGGTTTTGGGCTCTAGAGTCTTGAGTTCTTTATATATCGTAGAGATCAGGCCTCTATCACTTGTAGGGTTGGTGAAAATCTTTTCCCATTCTGCAGGCTTGGGTTTTGTCCTATTGACAGTGCCCTTGGCTTTATAGAAGTTTCTTACTTTCAGGAGATTACACTTATTGATTGTTGGTCTTAGTGTCTGTGCCACTGGTGTTATATTTAGGAAATGGTTGCCTGTGCCAATTCATAGAATTATATTTCTCACTTTCTTTTCTATCAAGTTTAAACTGGCTGGGTTTATGTTGACGTCTTTGATCCACTTGGATTTGAGTTTTGTAGAGGGTGACAGGCTCGTATAAATTTGCTTTTTTGTACACACTTCCATCCAGCTATGCTAACACCATTTGTTAAATATATTATCTTTTTTCCATTGAATGTTTTGGGCCTCTTTGTCAAAGATCAGGTGTTCATAGGTTTTTGGGTTAATGTCTGGATCCTCAATTCTATTCCATTTTTCCACAAGTCTGTTTTTATGCCAGTACCAGGCTGTTTTTATTGTTGTAGCTCTATAGTATAACTTGAAATCAGAGATGGTGATACCTCTTGAGGTTCTTTTGTTGAGTAAAATTGTTTTGACAACCCTGGCTTTCCTGTTATTTGAAATGAAATTGAGTATTGTTCTTTCAAGATCAAAAAATATTGTTTTGGGATTTTGATGGGCAGTGCATTGAATCTGTAGATTGCCTTTGGTAGAACTGCCATTTTTACTATGTTGATCCTACTGATCCAGGAACATGGGAGAGCTTTCCATTTTCTGATATCCTCTTCAATTTTTTCTTCAGTGATTTAAAAATTTTGTCAAATAGGTCTGTTACTTCTTTGGTTATAGTTACTCCAAGGTAGTTAATACTATTCGCAGCTATTATGAAGGATAATGTTTCCCTTATTTCTTTTTCAGCTCTTCTGTCTTTAGTGTATAGAAGGGCTACTGATTTCTTTGAGTTAATCTTGTATCCTGCTACATTGCTGAAGGTGTTTATCAGCCTCAGCAGTTCCTCGGAAGAATTTTGTGGGTCACTTATGTATACAATCATATCATCTGCAAATAGAGATAGCTTCACTTCTTCTTTTCCAATTTGTATGCCCTTAATCTCTTTTCGTTCCCTTATTGCTTGAGCTAAAACTTCAAGAACTATATTGAATAGATAAGGGGAGAAAGGACATCCTTGTCTAGTTCCTGATTTTAGTGGGATTGCTTTGAGTTTTTCTCCATTAAGTATGATACTGGCTGTCGGCTTTTTGTAAATCGCCTTTATTATATTTAGGTATTTTCCCTGTATTCCTGATCTCTCCAGGGCTTTAATCATAAAGGACCGTTGGATTTTGTCAAAGGCTTTTTCAGCATCTAAGTATATGATAATGTGGTTTTGTTCCTTTAGTTTGTTTATATGATGGAAAACGTTTACAATTTTTTGTATGTTAAACCAGCACTGAATGTCTGGTATGAAGCATACTTGGTCGTGTTGGATGATATTTTTTATACATTGTTGTATGCAGTTTGCCAAAATTTTGTTGATAATCTTTGCATCAATATTCATGAGAGAAATTGGTCTGTAATTCTCCTTCATTGTTGTGTCTTTGAGTGTTTTGGCTATTTGGGTAAATGAGCCTCATAAAAGGAATTTGTATGGGCTGGAGAGATGGCTCAGTGGTTAACAGCACCGTCTGCTCTTTCAAAGGACCCGGGTTCGATTCCCAGCACCCACATGGCAGCTAACAAATGTCTGTAGTTCCAGTTCCAGGCAAACACCAAGGCAAATAAATAAATAAATAAAGTTAAAAAAAAAAGGAATTTGGAAATATTCCTTCAGTTTCTATTGTATGGAATAGTTTGATGAGTAACAGTAGTAATTCTTCTTTGAATGTCTGGTAGAATTCAGCACTGAAACCATCTGTACCAAGGCTTTTATTTTTGGGGAGGTTTTTAATGACAGCTTCAATTTTCTTAAGGGTTGAAGGCCTGTTTAGGTAATTAATCTGATCTTCATTTAATTTTGGTAGGTGGTACCTGTCCAGAAAGCTGTCCATTTCTTCTAGGTTTTCCATTTTTGTGGAAAATGGAAAACCTAGAAGATTTTCAAAATATGATCTGATCATTCTCTGTATTTCCTGGGGGGTCTGTTGTTATGTCCCCCTTTTCGTTTCTGATTTTGTTGATTTGAACACTCTCTCTGTTTTTTGATTAGTTTGGCTAAGGGCTTATCGATCTTGTTAACTTTCTCAAAGAATCAACTATTAGATTCATTGATTCTTTGTACTGTTCTTTTTGTTTCAATTGTATTGATTTCAGCTCTGAGTTTGATTATTTGCTGCCGTCTACTCCTTCTAGGTGAGTTCGCTTCTAATTGTTCTAAGGCTTTCAGCTGAGCTGTTAGGTCTCTAGTGTGGGATTTCTTTAGGTTTTTCATGTAGGCATCTAGCTCTAAGAATTTTCCTCTTAAGACTGCTTTCATTGTGTCCTACAAGTTGGATACATTGTGGATTCATTTTCATTAAATTCTAAGAAGACTTTGATCTCCTTCTTAATTTCTTCCTTGACCCAGAGATAGTTCAGCTGAGTGATGTTTAGTTTCCATGAGTTGGTAGGCTTTCTTTGGGTTTTGATGTTGTTGAACTCTAACTTTAGGCCCTGGTGGTCCGATATGTTACAAGGGATTATTTTCATTTTTTGTATCTGTTGATATTTGCTTTATGACCAATTATGTGGTCAATTTTGGAGAAAGTTCCATGAGGAGCTGAGAAATATGTGTATTCCTTTGCATTTGGGTGGAAGCTTCTGTAGATATCTATTAAATCCATTTGCATCATAACCTCTTTTAGACTCTTTATTTCTATGTTCAGTTTCTGTCTGGTTGACCTATCCAGGGCTGAAAGTGGGGAATTGAAGTCTCCCACTATTAGTGTGTAGGAATTGATATAGGATTGAAGCTTTAGCAGTGTTTCTTTTACATAAGTATTTGCCCTTATATTAGGGGCATAAATATTCAGGATTGAAATCTCTCCTTGACCAATTTTTCCTATGATCTGTAAGTAATGACTATCTTGATCTCTTTTAGGTGCTTTTAGCTTAAAGTCTACTTTGTTAGATATTAGGATGGCAGCCCATGCTTTTTTCTTAGGAACATTTGACTGGAAAATATTTTCCCAGCCCTTCACTTTAAGCTTGTGTCTGTCTTTGCAGTTGAGGTGTGCTTCTTGTCAGCAACAAAAGGATGGTTTCTGTTGTTGTATCCATGTTGTTAGTGTGTGACGTTTTATAGGTAAGTTGAGTCCATTGATATTAAGGGAAATTAGTGACCATTGATTGATATTTCCTGCCATTTTTGGTGGTAACTTGTTTGTATTTCCTTTCTCTGGAGTATTCTTCTGTGGAATTATTGATTGTTTGTGGTTTCATGGGTGTATCTGGGTTCCTTAGGTTGGAGTTTTCCCTCTAATACTCTCTGTAGTGCTGGATTGGTAGATAGATATTCTTTCAGTCTGACTTTGTCATGAAATGTCTTGTTTACTCCATCTATGGTGATTGATAATTTTGCAAGTTATAGTATTCTAGTTTGGTAGCAATGCTCTTTTAGTGTCTGTATAACTTGTGACCAAGCCCTTCTAGCTTTCATCGTTTCCATTGAATAGTCAGGTGTTATTCTGATGGGTCTGCCTTTATATGTAAGTTGGCCCTTCTCTTTTTCAGCTCTTAAAATTTTTTCTTTGTTCTGTATGTTTTGTGGCTTGATTATAATGTGGCATGCTGACTTTTTGGGGGAGTCATATGTATTTGATGTTCTGTAAGCTTCTTGTATCTTTATAGGCATTTCCTTCTTCAGGTTAGGGATGTTTTCTTCTATGATTTTATTGAAAACATTATCTCTGCCTTTGAGCTCGTATTCTTCTCCTTCTTCTATTCCTATTATTCTCAAGTTAGGTCTTTCATGGTGTCCCAGGTTTCCTGAACATTTTGAGTTATATGTTTTTTAGTCTAGTATTTTCTTTGACTGATATTTCTATTTGAGCTACTGAGTCTTACACTTCAGAGATTCTGTCTTCCATCTCTTGAACTCCGTTTGTTATGCTTGTATCTGTGGTCTAGCTTTTTTCTTCAGGTTTTCTATTTCCATCTTTGCCTCATTTTGTGCCTTTTTTATTGCTTCTATTTCAGCTTTTAGTTCCTGGCATGTTTCTTTCATTTTTTGGTTTATTTTTTCTTTGTTTTCTTTCATAGATTTGTTCATCTCTTCCAATTTTTTGTTTGTGTTTTCTTCTATTTTCTAAGGCAATTTTTCATATCTTCTTTGAGAGCTTCGATGATTATCATAAAGGAATTTTTGGTGTTGTTTCTTTCTTTTTCCTCTTCATTGCTCAGTTCAGATCTTGTAGTTGTAGGATCGCCACCTTCTTCTGGAGTTACCTTGTTGTTCTTTATATTATTATGTAAATTTTTGCACTGACATCTTCCCATGGCTTCAGTGGTTCATGATTAGGTGGCTCCTGGTCAGTTGTGGCACTCGGGCGTTTGTGTCTCCCGTCACCTCTTTGGGCGGAGTCTGAATCTGTCTTTCAGGGTCCTCAGTCCTTCTCTGTTTTTTCTGTTGGAGGTTGGTAACCATGCATATTCCCTGAGTAGCAGCTGGGGGGACCTTAGCAGTCAGAGATTATCTCTGTCTGCTACAGAGTGCGTGGGGACAGGCTCTGCAGACAGCAACTGTTCCTGATACCTGAACCGACCTGAGCACAATTTTCCCTGGCAGGGATTCAGGCACTTGGGCCTGCTGAACCCTCCTCACCTTTGGGTGGAGTCTAAGTCTGAGTCTGTCTTTCAAGGTCCTCAGTCCTCCTCTGTTTGCTCATTGGGAGGTGGGTAGCCATGCAAATTTCCTCAGCAGCAGCTAGGGGGACCTTGGCAGTCAGAGTTTATCTCTGTCTGCTACAGAGTACATGGGGACAGGCTCTGCAGACAGCACCTGGTCAAAGGAGAAAGTTATAGATGAGTACATATGGATTATATGTTACAGGACTATATATTAATATAAATGTTAGGACAAAATTCAACCTTTTGACTACTGTGATTTACTAGTAAAATATATAGAAATAATTCAAACATTTTACAATAAAAACAAATAATTAAGAAACTTAACCAACAGAGAGAGAAAGAGAAATATTCTATCTAAACCTAAAGTAGGACAAACATTTAAAATTTGGGACACAATTAATCAAACAGACTATAATAAAAAAAAATAAAATACTTACAGAAAATATTACCACAAAACACATATTATATGATTAATGGTGTATAATAATCAAAATAGAATAAATAAAAGGCAAGATCACAGTATACTTCAACTAAAAATTCTGTGACCTGCAACAGTGGCATATTTCTAAAATATTCTGATGTAATAGTGGCAAAAATTTTATGGGTGTATCTAATCACTTTCTGAATGTATTTAATGTATTTCTGGTTTACTCAATGAAATATAACCCATACATACACAGTTCTAGTAGTTGCAGATCTAGCCTAAATTAAGAAGCCTTTTTTTATTGTTTTATGAAAATCAATATTAAATGCAATATAAAAGGGCAAAACATTCATAATAGCAAAAAATACACTAATAAATCTTCTCTTTTCTCTAAAACACATGAAACATAAACACTAAAATCTAAAGCTCCACAAGCCAGGTTAAGCTCAGCTACAGATGAAGAAAGCATAGTAGGTCACAGGTAATGCCATGGATGCACTATGCCCCCCTCCCAAAATTCATATCTACACAATGGAGTACTAATCAGCAATAAGAAAAAATGATATCCTAAAATTTGCAGGCAAGTATATGGATTCTGGTCTCAGAAACCCAGAAGGAAAAGCTGGCAGGAAATGTACTCACTCATACAAATGGATGGACTTGGAGAATATCCTCCTAAGCAAAGTATCACAAACTCAGAAAGATAAGCAGAGGATGTACTCACTCATTGGTGGACTCTAAACAAACAAACAAACAAACAAACAAGAAAAAAGCAAAGCATGTCCAAGCTGCAAACCACAACCACTGAACAGCTTGGGATCAGAAACTCCCTGGACTGACTCCTTGGATCATACTCCTCCTAGAGGAACACCTGACTCACTCTTGCAGGAGGGGGAAAAAACTGGATCTGCCAGGAGTGGAGACTGAACTAAGCAATATTGGGTCAGTGGGACCATGGGACTGTCTGCTGCCTGCCCAGGGAGGGGATGGGGAGTTGTGGAGAAGAAAGAATGACCTGATGTGGCAGGAAGGGTAAGGGACCTTGAATAAGGATATACAAGGACAGAAAGTGTCTTCTTTGTTAATAATAATAATAATAATAATAATAATAATAATAATAAAGAATGAAAAAATTTAAAGTAATGGCAGTATTTACTAAAGAATGAGAATATCTACTATTCCTAAATATATTTAAATAGAAGGCCGAGAGAAGGAAATAAAGATATGAAAAAAGGAATAGTGTATGAGAGAGACAAACAGAAAGACAGGAACAAAGAAAGAAAATGAAAAAAAGAAAGAGAGAGAGAAAATCCAATATGAGCCCACTGCAGTGAGACATCTGGCCCTATGAAAGAATGAATAACCTACTGGAGAAGAATTATTTACTGAAATGCAAAATAATTGAATATCAAATTGTCACTGTCTCATGCATATATCATAGAATGTTGTGATTACCTGATTAAGAAAAGGAAAAAGAGATATTAAGACATTATTGAGATGGTACTATATGTAGATAATATGCTACAATTTTAAAAATTAGAGCATTCATTTCTAAACTTCTTATAAATCCTCTGATAATGTTATAAAATATACTTGATAATATTCATACTCTATATTAGATATTCTGTTTAATAAGACAAAATGGCCAAAGTTAACTTAAACATAAAAGATTACACTTTAACTTAAGATTCCATCATGTTAAATTGGGACTCTATCTTCTTAGATAGAAGAAAAAAAGTACCTAACACTAAAGACATTAAAGCTTCTTTGGAAAAAGAGACAAAAGCATTTATTATGTTAAAGATAATAATAAAACTGTTTTGTAGTATTAAGACTGTTTATAGACAAATATACAGAATAGGGGAAAATGTAACAATGCTGAGAATATTAGACAAGCAGGAAATCAAATTGCACTGTGTCACCCACTGGTAGGTTTTCCCTCTGATATTTATGCCCCATCAGCTGTGAAAGTTTATTCGACTGTAAAGATCTCTGTAGCCATGTCCAGATTGGTATCAGAGGTGAGCAGATTCCAACTCCTGGGCTGTCTATCTAGAGAATCCCATTGCAGGGCCGGGGTCTCAACATAGGTTCTGATCTCAGATTCTTACTCACAGAAAGGTCCTAGGCTTTAGCTGGAAGGGGCCTCCTCCAGCAACCCATAACAGAAAGTACCTACCATGGTTGGCCCTGATTCAAAGCTGAGAGGTGTAATCATAGATAATCTGGTGCCTTCAAAACACAGAACCATGTCCAGAACAGAGTCAGAGATTCTGAAGACGCCTTGCTCAGAGCAGAGAGAAGATACACAAGCCCTCTAGCCACAACTGACAAGAAGCTGACTAAGTACTAATACTAAAGCAATGGGCAGACACCAGTGAAAGAATACATATATCAATATAAAAAATAACACTGCAGGGGCTGGAGAGATGGCTCAGCGGTTAAGAGCACCGCCTGCTCTTCCAGAGGACCCGGGTTCGATTCCCAGCACCCACGTGGCAGCTCACAACTGTCTGTAGTTCCAGGTCCAGGCAAACACCAAGGCAAATAGATAAATAAAGTTTAAAAAAAAAAATTTAAAAAAAAAATAACACTGCAACACCAGAAGAAACTGGTGGTTCTATAACACCAAGACCAAAACAGAGCAATGAAGAGGAAACAGAAGGAAAAAACAGCAAAAAAAAAATGAATATTATAGAAACCTAATGAGAGGATATAAAAAAACTCCCTTAAAGAAATAGAAGAAAATACATCAAAAAATTGGAAGATATGAACAAACCCTTGAAAGAAAACAAAGAAAACCTAGAAAAGGAAAACCAAAAGATGGAAAAAAAATTGCAAAAACTAAAACTTGAAATGGAAGCAATAAAAAGGGAGAAAAATGAGGCAAAGGTAAAGGAGAAATACTGAAGAAAAGAGTTGGAAATACAGATACAAACATAGCCAGCAGAATCCAAGAGAAGAAAGAGAGAATCTCTGGAATGAAGACTCAATAGCAGAAATAGATATATCAGTCAAAGAAAATACTAAAATCAAAAAAACCATAACTCAAAATGTTCAGAAAATCTGGGACACCATGAAAAGACCTAACTTGAGAATAATAGGAATAGAAGAAGGAGAAGAATTTGTGCTCAAAAGCACAGATAATGTATTCAATAAAATCATAGAAGAAAACTTTCCCAACCTAAAAAGGAAATGCCTATAAAGATACAAGAAGCATACAGAACACCAAATGGATAAGACCCCTCAAAAAAAGTCAGCACACCACATAATAATCAAACCAAAAAACATACAGAACAATGAAAAAAATTTAAGAGCTGCAAAAGAAAAGGGCCAACTTACCTATAAAGGCAGACTCATCAGAAAAACAACTGACTATTCAATGGAAATGATGAATGCTAAAAGGGCTTGGACAGAAGTTATACAGATGCTAAAAGAGCATGGCTGTCAAGCTAGAATATAATAACCTGTAAAATTATCAATCACCATAGATGGAGTAAACAAGATATTTTATTACAAATTCAGAGTGAAACAATACCTATCTACCATTTCAGCACTACAGAAAGTATTAGAGGGAAAACTCCAACCTAAGGACCCCAGATACACCCATGAAGCCATAAACAATCAATAATCCCACAGAAGAATACCCCACAGAAAGGAAATACAAACAAGTTACCACCAAAAATAGCAGGAAATATCATATAGTGGTCCCTAATATCCCTTAATATAAACAGACTCAACTTACCTATAAAAAGACACACTCTAACAAGATGGATACAACAACAGAAGCCATCCTTCTGTCACCTACAAGAAACCCACATCAACCACAAAGACAGACACAGGTTTAGAGTAAAGGGTTGGAAAAATATTTTCCAGTCAAATGGTCCTAAGAAACAAGCTGGGGCTGCCATTCTAATATCTAACAAAGTAGACTTTAAGCTAAAAGTAATTAAAAAGGACCAAGTAGGTCATTACTTATTCCTCACAGGAAAAATTGGTCAAGAGGAGATTTCAATCCTGAATATTTATGCCCCTAATATAAGGGCACCTACCTATGTATAAGAAACACTGCTGAAGCTCAAATTCCACATCAATTCTCACACCCTAATAGTGGGAGACTTCAATACCCCACTTTCACCCCTAGATAGGTCAACAAGACAGAGACTCAACAGAGTCTAACAGAGGGTATGATGCAATGAATTTAATAGATATCTACAGAAGCTTCCACCCAAATACAAAGAAATATACATATTTCTCAGCTCCTCATGGAACTTTCTCTAAAGTTGACAACATAATTGGTTCTAAAGCAAATATCAACAGAAACAAAAAAATGAAAATAATCCCTTTTAACATATGGGACCACCAGGACATAAAGTTAGAGTTCAACAACATCAAAAATCAAAGAAAGCCTACCAACTCATAAAAACTGACATCACTCAGCTGAACCACCTCTGGGTCAAGGATGAAATTAAGAAAGAAATCAAAGTCTTCCTAGAATTTAATGAAAATGAACTCACAACGAACCAAAACTTGTGAGACACAATGAAAGCAGTCTTAAGAGGAAAATTCATAGCACTAGATGCTTATATGAAAAACCTAGAGAAATCCCACACTAAAGGCCTAACAGCTCAGCTGAGCTTTAGAACAATTAGAAGTAAAGTCACCTAGAAGGAGTAGATGGCAGAAAATAATCAAACATAGAGCTGAAATAAATGAAATTGAAACAAAAAGAACAATATAGAGAATCAATGAATAAAAGAGTTGTTTCTTTGTGAAAGTCAACAAGATAGATAAGCCCTTATCTAAACTAATCAAAAAGCAAAGAGAGAGTGTCCAAATAAACAAAATCAGAAATGAGAATGGGGACATAACAACAGAACCCCAGGAAATCCAAAGAATTATCAGATCATATTTTGAAAATCTATGTTCCACAAAAATAGAAAACCTAGACGAAATGGACAGCTTTCTGGACAGGTACCATTTACCAAACTTAAATGTAGAAAAAAATAATTACCTAAACAGGCCTATAACCCTTAAGGAAATTGAAGCTGTCACTAAAAACCTCCCCAAAAATAAAAGCCCTTATCCAGATGGTTTCAGTGCAGAATTCTCCCAGACATTCAAAGAATTACTACCATTACTCCTCAAACTATTTCACACAGTAGAAACTGAAGGAATATTGCCAAATTCCTTTTATGAGGCCACAATTACCCTAATACCCAGCCCACTCAAAGACATAACAAAGAAGGGGAATTGCAGACCAATTTCCCTCATGAATATTGATGCAAAAATTCTCAACAAAATTTTGGCAAACCATATACAACAATATGTAAAAAATGTCATCCTCCACGACCAAGTGGACTTCATCCCCGAAATGCAGGGCTGGTTTAACATATGAGAAACTGTAAATGTTACCCAGAATTTTGGGGGTGATTATGTATACTATCATATCATCAGCAAACAACAAAACTTTGCCTTCCTACTTTCCAATTTGTATCCGTTTGATCTTCTTTTGTTATCTTTTTGCTCTAACTAAAACTTCGTGTAAAAAAAAATGGGGTAAATTTAAAAAATGGATTATTACTCAGCAATAAAAAAATGACAACTTGAAATTTACAGGCAAATGGCTAGAACTGAGGTAACCCAGACTCAGAAAGACAAACATGGTATATACTCACTCATAGTGGATATTAGATGTAAAGAAAAGGATAATCAGACTACAACCCACAACCCCAGAAAAGCTACGTAACAGAGAGGACCCTAAGAGACACATCCATGAATCCCCCTGGGAAGGGGAAATAGATAAGATCCTGAGTAAACTGAGAGTAAGGGGGGTGGGAAAGGGAAGGTGGGAAGAGAACATGAGGGAACAAGATGTTTGAGTTGGGGGAGGGACAGAAAGAGAGAGCCAAGAAACAGATATCCTGATAGAGGGAGACATTTTGGAGTTATGGAGAAACCTGTTGCTACAGAAATTCCCAGGAATCTACAAAGATGACCCCAGCTAAAACTCCAAGCAATATTAAAGTGGGAATCTGAACAGGACTTTCCCTGTAATCAAATTGATGACCACCCTAACCATCATCATAAAGCCTTCAGCAAGAAGTGGTTGGAAGCAGATGCAGAGATCCACAGGTAAACACTAGGTCAAGCTCCCAGTCTATTCAAAGAGAGGGAGGAGAGATTATATGAGCTAAGGGGTCAAGATCATGATGGGGAAACACACAGAGACAGCTGACCTGAGCTATTGGGAGTTCACTGACTCTGGAATTTGCATGGGGCCAAACTAAGCCCTCAGAATGTGTATGGCAATCCTGTGGCTTGGTGAATGTGTGGGGCTTCTGGCAGTGGGACCAGAATTTATCCTTAATGTATGAACTGGCTTCTTGAAGCTCATTCACTATGGAGGGATATCTTGCTAAGCCTCAGTACTGGGGGGAAGGGTTTGGTCTTATTTCAACTTGATAGGCCAGACTCCATGGGAGGCCTTACTCTCTCTAATAAGTTGGTGGGGGGATGGGGAGGGAGAAAGCTGAGGGGTGAGTGGATGAAATGGAGGGAGGAGGAACTGTGGCTGGTTATGTAAAATAAATTAAATAAAATAAAAATAAATTAAAAGAAACCACCTTTTAAATAAAAAAAAAAATTAAAAACCAGAAAAAAAAATAAAAGTGCTCATCATCTTTAGCCATCAGGGAAATGCAAATCAAAACAACTTTGAGATACCACCTGACACCTGTCAGATTGGCTAACATAAAAGACACATATGACAGCCTATGCTGGAGAGGGTGCAGAGCAAAGGGAACACTCCTCCATTGTTGGCGGGAGTGTAAATTTGTTCAACCACTCTGGAAAGCAGTATGGTGGTTTCTTAGAAAACTGGGAATCAATCTCCCCAAGGATCCAACAATACTACTATTGGGCATTTACCGTAAAGATGCAGAGTCCAACCCCAAAAGCATTAGCTCAACTCTGTTCATAGCAGCAATTTCACAATAGCAAGAACCTGGAAACAACCTAGATGCCTCTCAACTGAAGAATGGATTAACAAGCTGTGATACATCTACACAATGGAGTACTAATCAGCAGTAGCAAAAAATGATATACTAAAATTTGCAGGCAAATGGATGGATTTGGAGAATATCCTCCTGAGAGAAATATCACAAACCCTGAAAGATAAGCAGGGGATGTACTCACTAATTAGTGGACTCTAAACAAAAAGAAAAGCATTTCCATGCTGCAAACCACAGCCCTTGAATAGCTTGTGATCTGAAGCACCTTGGACTGGCACCTTAGAGCCCATTCCCTCCAGAGGAATGCCTGACCCAGTCTTGATTTTTTGATGAGTAAAGCAGATTTGTCTGGAATGGATGCTGCACTAAGCCACCTGGGAACCTTGGTACCTGCTGCCCTTCCTTGGGAGGAGATAAGGAGTTGGGGAGAAGAGAGAGTGACTGGTTGTGGTAGGAGAGGAAGGGAGTTTGAACAAGGGGATACATGGATAAAAAATGAGACTTTATTCATAATAAAAATAAATAAATAAAGATCTCTGTAAGCAGAAAAATGTATAAAATTTGTCAATCAACCATGAATGACTTTTAACTGTTGAGCACATTACTTAGGACAATTTGTAAAAGTTTAGCTCAAGGAGATTATGACTGAGTTTGAGCAAATCATTCATCTTATGTGTGAAGCAGAATGCAGAGCTTTATTTTTACCCCTACTGTACTGTTAAGGCTTTTATTTACAGAAAAACATATGATACCAATCTGTTATATTTCTTTTTTTAAAACTATGTATTAGAAAAATGCATTTAATTAAATTATAAACGGTATAGATTAAATGGTAAGTAAATCCATCTTTTAAAATGTACTCCATTTGAAAGAAAAAAGATGATAATTGTTTAAAGCTAAAAATAGATCATAATGACTGCCTTTTGTAACACATTTCTCAGAGCTTGACAAATCTTTCTTCTGATTCAGAATTTATATATTGCTTTGATTTTTTTTCCTCTCTCTCTCTCTCTCTCTCTCTCTCTCTCTCTCTCTCTCTCTCTCTCTCTCTCTCTCTCTCTCTCTCTCTCTCTCTCTGATCTATTAAGAATCTTGAAAATGCTTTGTTCAGGAGAAGCTGAAGTAGGGGTGTGGGGAACAGCCGCGGCTTGTGTTGCTTGGGAACACGTCTGCATCCTGTAGTTCTCATACCTGGAAAAGGCTCTTCCTGTGGAAGCCAGCGTGCAGATGCTGCTATTTCAGTCAGGATCATCCAATTTGGACCTCTTTTTTTCCAAAGTTGCAAGTTGTCCAGGCAAGGTGCTCCACATTGAGGAATGGTAATCTGGTGTGAGTTTCAGTCAGTATGGTAAAGTCCTCTGGCATGGTAAAGTCCACCTAACTTTGTCACATTAGCACAGTAATACTTGAAAGAAATCTGTATCCAGGGATAGCATGAAAACAATGATCTCCAGAGGACAAGGAATATGATGGGCTGCCTGGCTGGAATCTCCAGATATGCTTTGGTTTCTGTACTTTCTAAGAATTCCCTTTTTGTTTCCACACTGAGAGCCCCCATTACACTTTGAGTGAGCCTTTCTCTTCAGTAGTGCAATGCGGCAGGGACACACAGGACTTTGAGGGGGTTGCTTTCTATTTTCTGAAACCATCAAGCTCAAGAAGTACAACTATCGTGGCTACATCTAGTAGGGTATTATTAGCAGCATATTTATTTTAAGGACTGAGAAGATGGTATTCTATAAAGTGCCTTTTTTGAAAGCATGAAGAGGGAGCTCCACCTCCAGCACCCGTTCAAATACCATCCATAGAGGAGTAAGCAACACTTCTTAGCAGATGTGTTGGAAGCTGGACTCTTGTTCTCCCCTTACAAAGCTTCAGCAGCCTCTCTTTGCCATGGCCTGGGCATGCCTTTGTAGATTTCTTCTTGAGAATGTGTGCAATTGACCTTCACTCCACCTATGGCACTTCCGTTTTCCTTCACATTCCTCTCCAGACAGTCTCACTACCAATCCGTGTCAATATCAGTCTCCTTAGGAAAACCACCCAAATCTACTGTTATTCTGTAACTATAAACCATCTCCAAAGTTAATTGCTCAAAGCAATAAGAGTTCATTGTTTCAATTTGAGGTCTGAAGTCAAAAGTAAGTTGACATGACTATATTCTTTTCTCAAACTGTAGAGGAGAACTTGGAGACTGTCTGCTCCTCTTGACTGAGGACCATGTCCTCTACCTTCAATGTTGGCAGTGTAAAATGTTCAGGTTTTCCTCTGACTTTCAATATTCTGTTCTGGTTTGATCTTCACATTTCTTTCCTCATTCTTCCCATTATTGAGACTCTTCAGTTGGTTTCTGGAAATGTTCAAATAGTCTAAGAAAATCTACCTCAAGATTTTTTTTTTTTTTTGTCTACGGCCATACCACCCTGAACGCGACCAATCTTGTCTGTTATATTTCTTTTTGTTCTTCCTGAACAAAGAGTAACTTCTTATATATTGCTAGTTAGTTGAATGTTTTCCTAGTATATAAATGCAAAGACCATGATACGAGACCAGGAGATAGTTCTTAGAGTATGAAGGCAGCATTCAGCCATATTTCTACAGACATCCTCCTGTTTTCAAGGCATGTCAAGAAAGTGCATTGAAATCAGCAATTCTCCTTAACAGTTTATTAATGATAAACTTCTGAATCCTCAATAATGTAACATATTGATGTATAGAATTTATTTAATGAACATCTATGACTACATATTTTGGAAAAAATGATATCTTAGCTTCTGGTTATATTGCTTACTCATTATTCTCTTTCTTCAGTCTCTGAAATTCTGGGAATATAGATCTAAACCACCAAGTATTTCTGTAAATATTTTCTGATTTTAATTTGCTAACATTAACATATTGGTTATAGTATTTGCTAGCTGTAATTGGCATTTTGAAAGGTAAATGGAACCTTGATAATACTTGAAAAATTAAAAATAGACATAAAACATTAAAGCATCCAGTCAATGATGCTCATAATTTTACATTTTTGTAATTATGACTTTGATAGTTTGTTATGGAAAGATGAAGCAATATTTAAGAGCTCATACTTCTCTGCAGAGGATCTGGGTTTAAATCCTAGTACCCACTTCAGGATACTTACAAATTCCTGTGACTCCAGCTCTACAAAATCTGACACCTCCAGCCTCTGAAGGGACAGATGCTCAAGTACACATACCCATACAAAGTCACACTCACAGAAACAGAAAAATAAACATAATAAAATAAATATCTTAAATAATTTAATGATTCTGAAAATAAAGTTGTGCTGGTGTTTCATTTTAAAATAATAAATTACATGATCTTTTGCTTTTCACTGTCTCTAGTACAAAAGAGTTTATGGAATCCATCAATAAAACATCTGCATTTGCCTCAGCATCTCCACACAGATTACAAACTCACACAGGCACGTACACACTTCATTTAAAAAACAATAAAAAATTGCCTAACAATGAGGACTAAACCAAATCAATGTAAACAACCAGTTACTGAAATAATATAGCTAACTCGCTCTAGAAGAGAGAGAATTTTTACAGCTTGAGGTTCCCATTGTTATGGAGATTCATAGAGAAAATGAAAAGGTGATAATATGTGTTTGGAAATAATAATAGTTCATTGGTATTTTAAATTCCAGTATCTGTTCTGTAATCATGTTGATGTCTCAAGGCACTTTTAATTCTGCTGCTAGGCCTAAATGAATAGTCAGGGTTATCAACTGGGTTCATGGTATCATCTGGACCAGGGCTGCAGCCAAGGGCCATGTCTGAGTCCATGACTCTGCCTCATTCAGGGTCTGGGCTTATGTTTTTGGATGTCATATTGGTGTCTGAGAGCCATGCTGCTATATTTGGGGCTGTGCTACCATCTAGGACTATGGTGATATCAGCATCCAGGCTACTGCCTAGGACTATGTTTGAGTCTGTGGTCCTGTTACGGCCAGGGTCTGTATGGATGTCCATGGTACATATTGACACCAAAGATTACATAGATGCCCAGGGATGTACTTGACCATGTGGCCATGAGGGCATCTGAGGAACATGCTAACATCCTAATTTCAGTGACCTGTGCTGCCATCCACAGTGATACTGTAGGCTGTACCTTGTTTGGATCCATGACCCTGTAGAATCCAGGGTCTAAGTTGTTGTCCTGTTTTCTCTGATGGCCATGCCAATGACTAGGTAGTGGTTGGATACCTTGGGCCATATCAGTATTCAAAGATTGTGCCTTTCCCAGTGTCATTCTGATTAAGGTGTCTGGTACTGTCACCTGGAACTATGAAGATATACCAGCCAGCTGAGGACTCTTGAAGAAAGCATTATTTTGTTCAGCCTGAGAAGTTGGTTGCATGAGAATTGACTGTGGCTGTTTCTTCTTTCTAATATTTCAGCTTTTGTCCAATATCTGGCTCTGGGTTTTCATTATATACTAACTAGAATTCAAACAATGCACACACACACACATACACACACACACACACCTACCACCAACACACAATTTAAATAAATAAGAAAGCATTAGCTGTATTTATATGAACATTGAACAAACTATTGACCACACATTATAAAGTGTCAAACAACCAAGGCTGGTTTTGCTTAATGGTTAAGGAATTACTTACCATAAATGAGGCCACAGAGTTAATCTCCAGTACTACATACAGAAAAATATCTATTTATATCTATCTATATAGATAGATAGATAAAAATTAATTATTTTTCAAAAAATTCAAACTACAACAAAATACTTGATAGCTGTCTAATGCATAACTGACTCATTCACAGATTATCAACTTCAGATACAAGCTTTATGTGTATGTGTCATTGTCCATATGTTTGAACATGCATGCACACAATACACACAAGTACATGGAAACCAGACGGCAACTTCACATATCATTCCCCAGACACTGTACAGATTATACATTAAATAGGGTCTCATCACTGTTCTGAAACTTGTCAAACAGACCAGCTGGCCCATGACATCCCCTCTTACTGCCGAGTTCCAGCTTGTCTGTATATTCCTAGCACCAGGATTACAAGCATGTTCCACCAGCTTTTTAGCACTGTCCTAGTTTACTTACTATTGCTTTGATAATGACCATGGTAAAAAAGCAAGTTGTGGAGGAAAATAGTTTATGTCCTGATTGCCACTATCCATTATTAAGGAAAGCAAAGGCAATAACCTACTCAAACAGGGCAGTAACCTGGAGGCAGAAATTGAAGCAAAAGAATGGAGAACCACTCCTTAGTGACATGCTTTATAACATGCTCTGCATGCTTTCTGACCTGCCTGAGGATTGCACACCCACAATGGGATAGGCCCTTTCACTTCAACCAAAAATCAAGAAAATGCCCTATAGACTCCCCTCAATCTAATGGAAGAAATTCCTCACCTATTGCTCTCTTCACAGATAACTGCAACCTGTATCAAGTAGACAAGAAACTAAAGAGAAGAGGCATGGATGCTGCGTGCTAAAATCAGGGCCTCATGTTTGCAAAATAAATAATATATCAACTGAGCCATCTCTCCACCCCAGAGTTATACTCTCCATATGTAGAGGACAACTTTCACAGATAGCCAATAACTGTAATCTAGACTAAAGCGTCTGGAGAGATAGCTCAGGATTTGAGGGTACTTGCTGCTCTTGCCGAGAGATCACATTTTCTTCCCAGCACCCACATCAGACATTGCATAACCCACTGTAACTTCAATTCCATGATATCTTATGCTGTTCATGTTTTTGTGTGTGTGTTTATTTGGCTAAACAATACAGACCATTTCAGGAGCTGAAGAAGAAGACTGAAAGGCTAAAACAATGCCAGGAAGCTGGAGGATCTTATTTTCTATCAATGCTTCAATGTAGTTTTCAAGTCTGAATTTAAAAAAAAAATCTACAGGAACTGGGCAGTTAGCACAATGAATGGGTAAGAGCACTTGCTACACAGCATGGGGACCTAAGCTGCAAACATAGGTCCCTGATATTGCCTGGAGCTATATAAAATCCTGGACCACTCACCAGTAACTGCAGCTCCAGGAGTAGGCATCAGATGATGGGGAAGACAGGTCCAGGGACTTGCTAGCCTGTCACCCTAATTGACCAGTTACCAAGCTACAGGTTTAGTGATAGTACCTAACTCAAAGAAAATGTGATTTTGACAGAAATCCAGACACTCTCCTCGGGCCACTTGTGTACATGCGTGCAAACTTACACAAACATGCACACACATTTTACTTGAGTGTGTAATGTTTTATTTAAAATAAGACAATTTCAACTTATACTCATCATTAATTTTCAAAACACTTAATGCATGAAAATGAGTCAGGGAAAAATGAAAAGTAAAAGTCATTAAGGTATTTAGTGAAAGAGAGTATCTAAGAAAAGCTAGCAATTGAATATACCAAGTGGCTATCAAAAATAGCTGAGTGTAGTCCTACTGCATAACAATCTGTGTGATTTGTGTTTCTAGGAAAGCAACATTCTGCCTTCATTTTCCTGTGAAGCAGACCTATAATATGCAGTAAATTGGAAGGCTAATTAAAACATATCATGTTCTTTCTGTATATACAATAAGAATCAAAGAGAAAATATGATGCTGATTTCTTCTCAGAAATATTTTGATATTTTAATGATAATGCATGTTTTCTCTGTGATGCATTTGTTCAACAAGAAAGATTAATTCTATCTTTCTTAAAAAAATAAGATTAGTGAATCTTGAGATTCACCCTTAGGCTCTATGATGATGTTTGTCCTCCCTCTTAAATAATAAAATATAACTTGGTCATGGAACTGATCATTTAAATTAATGACCTTTTAATCTTCAGGTTAACAAATAATTTGCAGTGCATTTTCAAAAAAGGAGCTTGTTTTATTAATTATTGATGTGTGGCTAATGCTTAATATTGTTTTAAGAATCTCCTCCATTTTTCTTTCATTTTGCCATACCTGAAGATGAATGTAATGCCTGCAGTTCATTTTCATACCTAAAATTCTTGTGTATTTAAATTATCTTTCTCCCATATAATTGAATTACCCAGTCCTTTTTAAAAGTGATATGCTCGTTTTTTGGAATGGATTTTTAAATGAAGATGAATAGAAAGAGCAAAACTATTTTAATAAAACTTTCTTTTATTTTCTTTATGAAAGCTCCTACTTTTCTGTCATAAGAAATTTAATTTATGAGTTTCATTTTGGAAGAATTTTGAGTTAATCCTAGAAATTAGTAGGAGGTAGCTATTTCATCTATACTTGATACTCCATACATACACAGATCCTGATGAATGCTATATTTTGTGGCATAATATGTATTTAGATGTCTTTAAATCTTCCCATGTTTTGATTTATTTTTCCTATCAGCATTAAATAGGCTTTCATATATGTTCACGTAATTAAAAGGCATTTTGGTAACTTTTAACTTAGATCAATTAAGATGCTGTAAGTATTACCAACAATGCAGCCACAGTATAATTCCCTTAATTCTAAAGGTTATTTTAGTTTTGCTTGTGAGTTTTTACTCATGGCAGCAAAGAGTGCCTTAGAATCATATTCCATTATTAATATTTTTCTTAAAACCATTGGGTATTATAGGATCAGGGATATGCAAATGATTTCACAGTGTGGCTTCTTAAATTTTATTAGCAATGCTATTAAAATTGGAGTATTCAATGGACCAGCAACACCTGTTTTCAGTGCTCTGACTTATCTCTTCCTATTTTCTTTCATTAGTCGTTCATATTTCTACCATGGTAAATATAGATATTGCCACAAAATCTAATTTATTCTACATTGTATTATATTAATTTCTGATTTCCATAGCTATATCCTATCAAAACTTCAAAAGATAGCATTAAGCAGTAAATTTTAATTTTGCTACTACTATACAATATGTGCAATTTTATTGAGGCCTTGTCTTAATGTTTCTATTGTTGTAAAGAGATATCATGACTATATCATACTTATAAAGGAAAACATTTAATTGATGTGGCTTACAGTTTCAAAGATTCAGTCCATTATCAACATGGTAGGGATCATGGTAGCATGCAGGCAGACATGGTTGTAGCTACATTTTTCAGGAAACAGGAAATCAACTGTGATACTGGGAATAGCTTGAACCCACCCCAACAGTGACACACTTCCTTCAACGAGGCCAAACCTACTTACCTACTCCAATAAGGCCACGCCTCTTAATAGTGCCACCCCCTTTGTGGTGGCATGTTCTTTCAAACCATCACAGGCCTCAAAGCCCAATAATTTTATGAGATATTAAGTATTTATTACTAATAAGCAGAGTGTTATTTACTTGCTTTGCTTTATGTTCTCAATGTATGTAATTTTGCTGACTCAAGTTCAATAGTCAGCATAATTGATATTTTAATAATCTTTGTTTAGTTGTAAATTTAAATGATTCTTGTTATGTGCATCCATTCTTCTAAAGACAGTTAAATCTATAATATATGGCATAGTATCTAAATATTTAACTTATAACTGTAATTTTTTATTATAATGCCACATACTTAATAAGCACCATTAAGTTAATTGTATACTTCCATTAAAATTAGAGATTGACACCAAACTTTTCTCATTGTATTTTTCATCTCTGCATTTCTCAGTGTGTAAATTAAGGGGTTGAACATAGGAGCAATGATGGTGTAAAAGAGTGCAAATATTTTATCTTCTGGAAAAGTAGTAGGCGGTCTAAGATAGGAGAAGATTGCAGGCCAAAAGAATAAAACTATCACAGTGATATGAGACCCACATGTAGCCAGGGCTTTGCGTCTTCCTTCTGCTGAGTGAGTTCTTAAAGTATGTAAAATAATAACATAAGACGCAAATAGAACCACAAATATCACTAAAGTGATTATACCTGAATTGGCAAGAACAAGGATACCAGTAATATATGTGTCAGTGCAAGCAAGTTTGAGTAGAGGAAAAATATCACAAAAATAGTAGTCAATTTGATTGGGGCCACAAAAGGGCAACAGGATTGCAAGAGAAAACTGAGGAAATGAGTGGGCTGCTCCACCAGCCCAAGCTGCTAACACTAGAAGATGACATTTTGTCCTGTTCATTATGACTAGATAGTGGAGAGACCTACAAATGGCCACATAGCGGTCAAATGCCATGACTGTTAGGATTAATAGTTCAGTCATTCCAAAGAAGTGCATAGCAAAGACCTGCAGCATACAGTTTGCATAAGAAATTGTTTTCCTAACTACTAGAAGGTCACCAATGAATTTTGGGGTCACACAGGATGTAAAACATATATCCATAAAAGATAGGTGGCTGAGGAAATAGTACATTGGCTGTCGAGAAAGAGGACTACAATGAATTGAGATAAGGATCACAAAATTTCCTAGCAAAAGAGCCATGTAACAGAGTAAGAAAAGAACAAAGCAAAATAACTGTATGTCATGGTCATAAGAAAGTCCAAGAAGAATGAATTCGGAGACATTCCTGTGGTTCTCCATGTATTTCAAAGTTCCAATTTAATATTTAAGAAGCAGAAAATTTAGATGTCTAAAAACGAAAGAAAAAAATCTCCATAAAATGAGCAATGTAATAATTATTGAAAAATTAAAAATAGAAACTGCTGCATATACAACAATAATATTAATCATTTCTGTTGTATGATAAGATTTTAGATTTTATGTCTTTTAAGTAAAAGTCCATTGTGTAATCATTGTACAGTGAAATAGCTATATTTTTTCTATTTTCTAACATTTTCAAACATAAAAACACAATTAAAATATTTTAAAAATGTCTTTGGTCACAAAGAATAAATATATCTACTACCAAAAGTGTTTGATAAGTTTTAATTTAGATAAAAGAAAGTATTTTACTTATTATAAATAATTGAGTTTTATACATTGATTTAAATTTTCTCCATTTAGTATGTTTGAGAGGAAATTCCCAAATTTTATGTTTATTCACAGAAGTATGTTTACTTAAAATTCACCAACACAGTATTTAGCATGCATGAAAGAAATGATCTCCATTGTCATGTAAATTCATACCAGAAAGGGCATTAAAAATCATTGTCAAAAACATCAAGAAACAAATATATATTAAAAATTATATTCTAAAATATGTAATAAAATTTGAAAAATGAGCATATTTTTTCATTGTCATATTTAAATTGTTAATGATAAAAATTATTTTACCAAAATATAATTTAATTTTGGTATAGCTAAAATAAGAGACATAAACTTATAACAAAATCTGTAAAAATATTTAAAGCCTATGTCATTCACATTACTTTTGATTAGGAAGAATAAGCTGATAAGGAAAAAAAAACTACCACTCAGTGCTCAGAAAGTTGACAGTGTCAAAAATAAATTTAATAAGTTAATATTTTATTGACTAAGTTTGTCATTGTCTTAATGAAACTGACACTGACTGTTTTTGAAATGACACTCTGCTTAGTTATGAAGAAATGGCTTACCTATAATAATGTAAGAGTAAGTTAGTGGAAACATTACATGAATATCATTCAGGATAATTGAATTCCTGTTTTTTCAGGAATTCAAAGAGAATATAAAGGTCTGAGTAAAATTCTCAGGCTTTAATAAATGACAGAATTTGATACTCACCCTTTCTAGGTATATGTCAGTGCCTTTGAGTCAGGTTATATTAGGAAAAAATACTGAGTAGTGTGAAGGGTTTTGAATCCTCATTTCTTTGGAACACCACATGCAAAGAAAGAGCAGACTACCTATTAGAGGTTTGAATATCCACGAACTATATTTTGTGGTCATATAAACATGTTGTTATAAAGAAATATATAAGTTTTTTTGGAAACATGTTTGAGATCTTTGAATTTGAAATAATGTTTCTTCAGATTAATTAAATGTATATTTCTTAAATCAGAATGCTCTAAATCAAAAATGTGCATTTTTCTTTATAATCATAAATGTTTAGTTTCCAATATCTCTTAAATTTATATCCTGTATTCTAAGAGAAACATGCTATAAACACCATAATTTAAGAGATAATATTATTTTGCTGACCTCGTCTTGATGTTTGGGTAAGGAAAGCAGATCTGCTGAACTAAGCCACATTGGGTCCTTGGGACCTGTTGCCCTTGCTGGGGAGGAGATAAAGTGATGGGGAGATGAATGACTGGGTGGGGCAGTAGGGGGAAGGGAGTTTGAACAATGGGATACATGGATAAAAAGTATGACTTTATTCATAATAATAAAAAGAGGACATAAAAAAGAGACAATATTATTTTCAAACACACACAGCTGTAAATTTCTAACATTTGCTCTTGACTACTAAGCAAATACATTGTATCTCTTTTTTATTTATTCATAATTGTTTAGAATTTCAAATATGTGAACATTTCCTAATAACACTATACAAATTTATTATCTAAAGCCAAATGTGATGCCACATATCTTTATTATTATTATTATTATTATTATTATTATTATGAACAAAGGAGTCGCACTTTCATATCTTTAATTCTAGCACTTGGAAATCAGAGATTAGTAGATCTATATGAGTGTAAGACCAGCCTTGCCTACAAAATGAGTTTCAGTCCGGTGTAACTGTCTGACTACATGATAACTATACTGTTTTAAATAAGTAAAACAAAATGCATTGCCTAGTATAAGCATAAACAATATTAATATATCTTTATTTAATATGTGGAAAAATCACTAATACCATTACTTTTATTTTATTGCACAGCTTGTAGACCTTAAGAAAACTGCTAATTTCTTTAAACCCACTATTCCACATAACTAAATTATGTAACTATTTTATATAAATCAGAAGCATAACTAACTCAAAAAGTAATAAAACTGTCTCTAATACTATATATTTTTGAAATCCACAGTTGCAATATTATTTTGGCTTTATATTATTTGAGCAAACAGTTTGAATTATTACCATATGTAGTTAAACAGTCACATAAAAGACAATGAAGACATTTTAAGTCCATGTGATGAAGTACACCTACATTTCAGCTCTTTGGAAGTGGTTGTAGGGAAGCAAGAGTTCTAGGAAAACTTAAGCTATATAGTGAGATGAAGGCTAGTTAAAGGTGCTACAGGTATGCCTGTCTCATGAGGTAGTAAAATTTTAAGATAGGGGTGTCATGATATAGCTCTATAATTAAGCTTGTGCCTTAAGTGTGAAGCTGGGTGTTCTTTTTCAAACACCACAACAAAGACCAAAGGAAAGTATCCTTACATGATTCTAATAAGAATATTAAAAATAAACTCTAATATTAATCCATTAGTACATGAAATAAAATAAGTCTGCAAGATTACCCTAGGATAAGCAAAGCTACCCCATCTATTATTTTAGTGCCAATGACTTACTTAAGATTTTCTTACACTCATCTAAGCTGAATTAGATCATTTTCGTCCACTTCTGCAGGTTTCATTTTTTCAAAATTTGCAAAATTAATCAACTTAAGAGACCACCAGGTACTGACTGGACCACCTGTTTAATAAGAACACAGAAGAAATGAGTAAGGCACCAAAGAAAGCTGAATGAAAACCATGTCAACTTGAAGCTTTCAATAAATTTACATGCCTCTTATTCTCAATTTGAATTTAGCTGATAGGTGAAGAGCACATTGTTAAAAGTAATGTTTTTAAGGATATATTTGCAGTAACTATTTTATTTTATATTTAATAAATTGATAACCATAAATAAAAAATTAAATAAATTCAAATAGTCTGAAAGCCTGACTGGTATAGTGTGGCATATTTTCCGAACAGCAGAATAAATAATTCAGACCACTCTGTATAACAAACTTTTCCTTCAGAGAGATTTCTCTCTTAGTTTTTCCTATTACATAAATCTGAAATAAAAATTAGAAAATAAACATATAATTTACAATTCAAGGTCATATAATTTAATTTTGAAAATGAATGGAGAATGTAAATTGTTCCAGCAGCTATGTCTTGAAGCTTTTTAAGTCATTAAGGGAAAGAAAGCATAAATATCCATAATTGTTAAGCATACAGAAAGTGGAAAACCCTGGGTATGGTTTCTTGAAATTACCATGAAATCAAAAGGCATTTTAAACCTTAAAATCATTTACTGCAACCTGATACTTAAAACTTATGTTAGAAGAGCAGAATATAAAGTCATTGGTCAGCATGAGAACAAATAGGTCTTTAAAGCTTTAAATTCCCAGAGGCATTGCTGGAAAGTTATCTTCTAGTTGTTGGTATTATCTAACAATGCAAAGTCCCAGTAGGTGAAACTATACTTAATTTATGTAGTCCATTTTAGTGTGGACTAGGAGTGATGCTTCAGGAGATTTGAAAATGTGCACATCTGTCACGGAAATTCAGGAAATTATATTCTCAGATCTACTATAATTTTTCAAAGAAGCAAGGGAATTAATGTTTTATGGAACATTAAGAAATTAGCCTTCAGTACAAACTGAGATGAGAAAGGCTGAGAAGAAATCAAAGGAAAACAGGCAGTTACACCTAAACAGACAATTGTACAGAGTGACATGAGTCCTAGAATACACATACAAATTCAGTGACCAGTGATACAGAGATTGAGATGAGGATGACAACAGGGATGACTTTGATAGAATAAATATTTGAAAATGAAAGAAGAAAAAAATAGATATTCTGTAACCCATGTTCATATTATTTCAGGATTTGTGTATTCTAGATCTCAAAATGATAATATCTAAAGGTCCAGCCTAACTCTGAAGATTCAGTCTGTCTGTCTGATGCCACTGTAATCCTGCAGGTTCTAAAGAATTAAGGAAAGCAAGTACTGATAATTTCAATAACAAATACTTCTTTGGCATACACAGAATCAGACTTTAATAATTCTTATACAAGAAAATGTTTAAGGAATATGTTTTGATTTATCCAATACTAAATCTTACTTAATGTAAAATATTATTATTTATTGAGAAACAGTGAACATTTTAATTCAATTTAGCATAGTCTTCAGTATGTCAGAGCTTCCAGCCATGTTATATGCATAAGGACTCAAGGTTTTGCAGTTAAATAATGGCCTCTAAAAAACAGGCATTTCTAGGTCTGATGCATGCAAAAAAAGTTGTGTAAATTAAGTACTCTGATGACTTTGTGGATTTCTTCTTGAAGCCAAAGAACATAACAATATTTAAATATTTAAATAGGATACCTGGTGTTGACCAAACTTTACCCAGGTTGGCTGTGTTCAAAGAGGAAAGCATCCACTCAGAATTCTTCCAATGAAACATTCAGTGTTTCAAATGCACATATCCTTGGTTCTTCTTACAGTTAATTTGCATCTCACAGACTCTTGTAAATTATTAGCTTCAGGAAGGCACTAGTTCATTTCATATAGGCTATATATGACTGAAAGTGGTAGATTTTGGCTATAATTTAATATACTCAATTTTGATGTATACTGTGTGTGTTTATGTATACATTTATGGCATAAATAATGTATGGAATAATTAAAGTTGTTGAAACATATACTGTAATACACACACACAAGCTCACTCAATGGAAATGACATGATTCTCTGCACATTACAAGCAACACAGTGAGTGAATAGAACTACACAGATATATCAGTGTAAGCCTGGATCATTGTCCATATATCCTACTGGTACAAAAATTTACATAATATAGTGAAACAGTGTTGGAAAATATTGAAGAGGAAGAAAGAAAATAATCTTACTAAGGGTAATAATCTTTTATGTTTTAATTTTATATACATATAAATATAAAAATTTTAAAAATGAGAAGCCAAATACCTAATATATTAAAATTGTGAATCAATAGAAATTACCAATATGAGTAAACCTTTATATTAAATTACCAAAACCACTAGTTCTGTCAAAATATTATTAAAAGGAAAATGACCTCACATCCCATGGAGACATGCTGATATCCCAGAAATCTTACTACAGAGAAACAAATTGGTGACTAACAGTTAATACCAGAGAGTTTCTATATTGCCCACTTTTCAAATACTTTTCAATTTCAGTCTCTCCTCGCTGTACTTTCCTTTTCTTTCCAAACAACTTAAAACATCCTTTTCCCATACATACATTCACCCCAGTCTACCCACCAAATATTTTCTATTTCTTGTTCCCAGAAATAGCCATGTGTCACGCTAGAACAATCCTAGAACATATCTTTTGGTATCTCTGGATTATACTGTGACTATTAATTATTTAACAGCTAAAAAAACACTTACACATGAATACATGCCACGTTTGTCTTTCTGGGTCTCAATTACTTGAATCAAGATACTACAATTATTGCTCCAGAGAAGCTAACTAATTAGAAGGACCCTAAAAAGGACACATGGATAGTACTGAAATAGGGAAATAGGTGACATTTCCTCATTAAATGTGGGATGAGAGGATTGGGGGTGAGAACATGAGGGTAAAGGAAGTGCATCTGGGGAAGAGATGAAGATGAGTAACAATGAAAGAAGTATCTTTTTTGTTATTGGTTTTTACTTTTTGATTATTGTGAATAAAGAAGTCACATTTTCTGTCTTTGTATATCCTTATTCAAGGTCCCTTCCCCCTCCCACCACATCAGGTCATTCTCTTTTCTCCACATCACCCCATCCCCCCCCCAGGCAGGCGATCCCAAGGTCCCAAGGTCCCAATATTGCTTAGTTCAGCCTCCACTCCTGGCAAATCCACTTTTCTCCCCTCAGCATCAAGACTGAGTCAGGCGTTCCTCAAGGGTGAGTGGGATCCAAGGGGTCAGTCGAAGATGTTTCTGATCCCAAGCTGTTCAGTGGTTGTGGATTGCAGCTTGGGCATGTTTTGCTTTCTTTGTTTGTTTGTTTAGAGTCTACTAATGAATGAGTACATTCCCTTCTTATCTTTCTGGGTTTGTGACACCTCAATCAGGAAGATATTCTCCAAATCCAAGCATTTACCTACAAATTTTAGGGTATCATTTTTTCTTACTGCTGAGTAGTACTCCATTGTGCAGATGTACCACAGTGTGCTAATCCATTCTTCAGTTGAGGGGCATCTAGGTTGTTCCCAGGTTCTTGCTATTACAAAGAATGCTACTATAAACATAGCTGAGCTAATGCTACAATAAACATAGCTGAGCAAATGCCATAGGAGTGCGACTGTGCATCTTCAGGGTATACACCCACAAGTGGTAATCCTGGGTCCTTCTGGAAATTGATTCTCAGCTTTGTGAGAAACTGCCATACTGCATTCTAGAGTGGTTCAACAAGCTTACACTATAACCAACATTGGAGGAATGTTCGCCATGCTCTACAGCCTCTCTAATCTTAGGCTGTCATCTGTGTCTTTTATCTTAGACAATCTGACAGGTGTCAGGTGGTATCTCAAAGATGTTGTGATATGCAATTCTCTGATAGCTAAAGATGATGAGCACTTTTTCAAGTGCCTTTCAACCATTCGTAATTCTTCTGCTGAGAATTCCCTTTTTAGATCCAAACCCCATTTTTTGATTGGGTTATTCAAGGTTTTGGGCTCTAGATTCTTGAGTTCTTTATATATCTTAGAGATCAATCCTCTATCACTTGTTGGGTTGGTGAAAATCTTTTCTCATTGTGTATGGTGTCATTTTGTCCTATTGACAGTGTCCTTGGTTTTACAGAGGCTTGTCTGCTTTAGGATAATGGATGGATTTGGAGAATATCCTCCTGAGTGAGCTATTGCAGAAAGATAAGCAGGGAATGTACTCACACATTAATAGACTTTAAACAAAAAGCAAAGCACACCCCAGCTGCAAACCACAACCACTGAACAGCTTGGGATCTGAAGCACCTTGGACTGGCACCTTGGAGCCCATTCCGTTCAGAGGATCACCTGACTATGTCTTGATGTTGGGATGAGGAAAGCAGACAGACTTACCTGGAGTGGATGATGAACTAAGCCACCTTGGGACCTTGAGACCTCCTGCCCTTTCTGTGGAGGAGATAAGGAGATGAGGAGAAGAAAGAGTGATTGGGAGGGGTGGGTGGGGGAATGGAATTTCAATAAGGGGATACATAAATAAAAAATTACTTTATTCAAAAATAAAAATAAATAAAAATAAAAAGATCACTTTCATATATTTTAGTACATTTTCACTACACTAGGGTTCACTATCATGCCTTAAATATCTCATATTTGTAGTTCTCACTCATCATATTTCCTTCCTCAGCCTTACCTCCTTCCCTCTTTATACTCCATTCTCTCTTTTTCATGCTTTGTGCCCTACAAAAAAGTTAATTCTATTTTTTTCATCCAGAGAGATCCATGAAGTGCCCCCTTCCTCTATATGTAATCTCTCTAGGTCTATGTATTATAGCTTCTATTCATTTATTTAATAGCTAATATTGACATATAAATGAAATGCACAATATTTTCTTCTGTTTTTTGTCCTCATAATTACCTCTTTTACCTCATAAGGGGTGATTTTTTTCTAGTTTCATGAATTTGCTTGCAAAATACATGATGTTATTTTTTGAATATCTAAGTAATATTCCATTGTATACCATATTTTCTTTTTTTATTTTTCTGTTTATGGACATCTAAGCTATTTCCAATTGCTAGTTATTATGAATAGAGTAGCAATAGACTTGTTTCAGTAGATTTTCTTATGGTAGGATGAAACATTCTTTGTTTATATGCAAAGAGTCATATAGTTGGATCTTGAGGTAGATCAATTCCCAACATTCTGATAAACTACTATACTGATTTCTGTAATATCTGTACAATTTTACATTCTCACTAGTAATAAATTTTTGCCTTATTCTACCTCTTTGCCAATGTGAGATGTCACATGTGTTATTGATCTTATCTATTCTGGCAGATATAAGATGAAATTTCTCAGTAATTCTTGATTTTTATTTGTCGATGGATAAGCATATTAAACTCTTATTTGTTCCACAACCATTTGCAGCTCCTATATAGAGATTTTTCAGTTTATATCTGCACCCCATTTTTAACTGGATTATTTGGTTTGTTGACATATAGTATCTTGATTTTATTATATATTTTGGATACAAGAACTCTATTATTGCAGAAGATGTACATAATCTAGTAATATTTATTATTCCAAAAACACTTATGGTCCAAAGAAGACTCAGAGGGGGAGAAAAGGAATCAGCATGCAGGGAAGTGCCACAGAGCAATCTTCCCTAACCACACTACAGGTCAAAAGGGCTGGGTCTTTTCTCCTCTGAGGCTCTTTCCAGCTGACCATGTCCTGCTTGGCTCTGCTTCCTTGACATCATCAGAGTTTACCTGGGTAGCTTTGGGTTTCCCACTACATCACCCCCTTTTGTCTAAATAAGAAAGTTCTTAACTAAGTATAAAACTACATACTATAGGGATCATCATAGGGTTTTGTCTGGGGAAGAGAAAGGCACTAACATAAGTGAGGTCAAACTACAGCTAACAAACAACAATTACAAGGTGCATTTTAATGTCTAGAATGTTGATACGAGGCAATGCACAGGGATTGCTTCAAAGCTGTTTATCTCGAAAAATAAAGTTCTAATACCTGAGTGTCTTTGCTGAGATGTGAAGTAATAACAACCTCAACTATCCAGTCTTCCACACCATCAAGACCTCAGAAGGAAAATATATACTCAAAGTTGGAAGGATGACTTCCAAAATTTAGAAGAGGACAACATCAGTTAACTACCTGAACAGTCATCCACCACTTCTCTGTATAGCAGGAGCAACCACCCTTTTGGCTATTAGCCTAGGATGTCTGACAAGTCTCTATAGGAACAGGATATTTTTGGGTAAGACCATCTTATCCTGTCCAGGAAGGCTTTGGCAGTTTCTATCCTTTATCCTGCTCATCCATATTGGACAGTGAGCATGCTGACAGCAGTCAGGACAAGTGCAGTCCTTTGACTCTCAGGACTTCACCAAACAAGACAATCTCTTTGCAAGATGTCTGTGATGCTCAACACCACCTCAGGAAAGGAACGGTGATGTCAGGAGTTGTCGTATCTCTCAAGGCCAAATTCTAGATAACAAAATCTTAAATGCCATATTCTCTGGGTCTATGAAGTGGTTGAAGATGCCTATCTATCTGGTATATACTAAAATGTTTTGAAAAGGCTAAGTATCCTGACTGTTAGGTGGCAAATCTGAGTAGCCGTAATCTGCAATCCCAGTCAGCAAAGAAAGTAAAGCTTACATTGTAAGAATAGGCATTCCAAGAATGAGTGTACAACTCCTCCAAAATAATTTCAAGTATGACAATCTTATGAATATTAACCAAGATACACATTTCGTATCAAATGACAACAATATCCTAACTATATATCATTACACAAAATATCTAAACAGAGTTATATAAAAAAACTTGTATATATATTATAAAAAATGTTATAACTAGCATAAATAATTAGAGGTAGAAATTGCATTATGGAAATGACAATGTACTTAATACATGTCAATGTGCAAAATATTTTAAACAGAAGTAAACACATGTTCAAAATAAGGCAATTATACCTTCAACTTTATATCAATATACATATTATCCCAATCAAACATATAGATTAATTTCCCATTTGTATTAATATACAAACATTTGTACCATGTTCAACTTTGTAGCAATAAAAAAATTATCTCAATCAAACACATAGATTGATTTCCCATTTGTATCAATATACAAACATCTGTACCATGGGAATTCATTTTTCATTCATCCTTTGGTTACTAGTTGTTTGCAGGTATAATGATCTCCTAACTATTCCCTTTTCTTTCTTTCTATCTTTCTATCTTCCTTTCTTTTTTTTTATTCTTTTTTTTAACTCCAATACCATTTTTAAATTCCATCTATGTACCATAAATCAATTCAAATATGAAATTCAAAAAAAAAAACACTTTTGGCTCTGTTTCAGTGATCTAGAACCCATTTTAAGCATTTTAAACTTTCTAAGGTTTATGCAGGTATTTGGCCCATGGTGAGATGCCATCTGTTGTCAAAGTATCCTGGGCCCTTTTGGGCCCAGAGTTTCAGGCCTGGCCTGTGGCAGCTTTTTCCCTCAAAGAAATAAATCAGATACTTATATTAACTTGATACTGTTTGGCCCATGTCTCATGCATATTACTAGCTAGCTCTTTTATCTTAATTCAACCCATTTCCATTAATCTGTCTGCCACATGGCCCAGCCTGTGGCTCACCTGGATTCCTTACATGATTCTTGTTCTGGGGTCAGATGGAGACTGAAAAACTGCACCCTTCTCCTACCTGACTGTCCTCTGATCCTCCACTCACTTCTACAGTGTTCCACATAGGCCAATTAAGTTCCTTTATTTTCAACAAATGGAGAACATTTCCACCACATTTCCTCTTTTCTGTCTAATCAAAAAGGAAGGTTTCAATTTCCATACAATAAAATTACATACAACAGATCAGCTATCAATCAAAAATTAGTTACAATATCTAGTGTATTTTTAATTAACAAACTTAAAGATATTATTCCATTATCTACTTATCATTGTGAGTATAAAGTTTCATATATAATATACCTTTTAAACTAAAAAGAACTATACCTGTAATTATTAAACCTTCAACCACATCAAAGATAACAGAAGGATATAATATTATCCAAATAAACAGCAAGTGCAAGCAACTTCCAAAGTCTAGAAAATGACAGAGATGACACCTGTCTGCCTGGACAGTCACCTAAAGTTCCTTTGTAATATTGGGGCACCATCTTCAGCCTATATGGCCCAAATTCTCTGGTAAAGCTTTCAGTGATGCAGGCAATCTGATACAGTTCATCAGTCACTTCTCCTTGTGTCCAGAAGGATGCTTGGCAATGTTTTTCTGCAAAGCAGGAACCTGAAAGACCATCTCGGCTTGTTCTGCCAAAGTTCAGAAGTCATTTTCCTATGGAACCTGCATGTCCAGTTTATATAGCATACTATCAAGCAGACAATACCAGAACAATTTCTTGTCCAGTGGCTAACTGTTGCCACAAAGTAAATTCCACATGAAGTTTTTTCAATGCCCATCATTTTCCTGAAATACATTGGTGCTGCCAGAAGCAGACCCGTCTCACTGTCCAGAAGAGTCTAAGTTATTAAATAATTTAAATGCCATATTCTGCATGTCTTTGAAGTGTTTGAAGACTACATATCAAATTGAAGTATATCTTTTTATATGTATAAAAATCTAAGTAACATGACTATAAGTTTGGTTATCATAGATGACTATTATTCTGCATTTCTCAATTACACATTACAATTTTAAATGAGTTACATCAGCATCATACCTTAATCAAGAATAGATAAATACATACAGCATAACAAATTTGACACTAATTTTATAACAGTAAATCAAAATCCACCTATCTTTTCTAATCATTCCTATATATTCTCCCCCCTTCTTTGAAAGAGATTGACTATGACCATTAACCATTTATAATGAAAACAAACATTAATAAGAAATATTTTGGGAAATTGGACTTGGCTTTCTTTCTTTTACTACTTCCTGCTGAGAAAGGACAATGGCAATCTCATGGGGTCTTGAGGCTGGATCACCTCAAGTGTCATCTTAGAAGCTAATCTTCCCATCAGAGAATTTCAGGTGGCCTCATCAAATGAAGCCACGTTGTCTAGAACCAATCCACAGGTTTTGTCCTTCTGTGGAAACAAAAACAGAAACTCTTTTCCCAAGCAACATATTCTTATAAACAGATTTCCAAGTAAAAATATCTTGAAACTATATGTATTTATTTAACTTAGCAGTCTTAGCAATCAACTGTCTTTCTGCAATTAGCTCATTAAAAGTTAAAAAATTAAAAGAAAACACAATAACCATAATCCAGACTCTCTGATCATCTGCCATCTTTATGTGGTTTTCATCTTTATCTTTCTTTCTATTTCTACTTTTTAAGGGCTCTCTTTACCCCCCATTTTTCTCTCTGAACTCTATGCATATTTTATATACATTGTACCCTGTTTAGTGGCTTTGTGAGTCTAAATCTGTTTTATTGAGAATTCTTAATTATTTTCTAACCCATAGAGCTTTTAAAATGTAGGTATCACTTTAATTGCTGACTCCGCCTTTTTGGCGGCTTCTCAATATGGTAGAAGTGCCCCCTATATCTCTCATTGCCAGAAAACTGAGCAGACTCAAGAAATGCTGCTAAGGCTTCCCCCAGCTGCTGCTAAGATAAGGGAACTTGTGCGGTCACACCTCCTCCAACTGCTTTAACAGAGAAGGACTGAGGACTCTGAAAGCCAGACTCAGACTCTGTCCAAAGGTGAGGTGAGGTCAACAGGCCCCAGTGCCTGAATCTCTGCCAGGGAAAATTGTGTTCCAGTTGGGGAACAGGTACTGTATGAGGAGCTTATCTCCACACACTCCATACCAGACAGAGATAAACTTTGGCTGTCAGGGTTGTCCCAGTTGCTGCAAAGACAAGGGAATTTGCATGGCCACCCCACCTCCAACTGCCCCAACAGAGAAGGACTGAGAACTTGAAATTCAGTCCCCTGCCCAGAGCAGAATCAGACACTGAGCAGACTCGTTGCTCAGGGGTGACAGGAGACAAACAAACCTGCTTGCCACAACTGACCAGGAGCCACCTAATCATGAACCACTGAAGCCATGGGCAGATGCCAGTGCAAAAATATATATAATAATATAAAGAACAATAAAGTAATTCCAGAAGAAAATGGCAGTCCTGCTACTACAAGACCAGAACTGAGCAATGAAGAGGAAACAGAAGGAAGCAACACCAAAAATAACTTTATGATGATCAATGAAGCCTTCAAACAAGATATACAAAATACTCTTAAAGACATAGAAGAAAATACTACCAAAAAATTGGAATAGATGAACAAATTTTTGAAAGAAACATGCCAGGAACTAAAAACTGAAATAGAAGTAATAAAAAAGGCACAAAATAAGGCAAAGATGGAAATAGAAAACCTGAAGAAAAAAAGCTGGAACCACAGATACAAGCATTACCAACAGAATTCAACAGATTGAAGATAGAATCTCTGAAGTAGAAGACTAAGTATCTCAAATAGATATATCAGTCAAAGAAAATACTAAAACCAAAAAAGCCATAACACAAAATGTTCAGGAAATCTGGGACATCATGAAAAGACCTAACTTGAGAATAATAGGAATAGAAGAAGGAGAAGAATACCAGCTCAAAGATAATGTTTTCAATAAAATCATAGAAGAAAACTTTCCTAACTTGAAGGAGGAAATGCCTATAAAGATACAAGAAGCTTACAAAACACAAAATAGTTATGACCCCCCAAAAAAGTCAGCAGGTCACATAATAATCAAGCCACAAAACATACAGAACAAAGAAAAAATTTTAAGAGCTGCAAAAGAAAAGGGCCAACTTACCTATAAAAACAGATCCATCAGAATAACAACTGACTATTCAATGGAAATGATGAAAGCTAGAAGGGCTTGGTCAGAACTTATACAGATGCTAAAAGGGCATGGCTGCCAAACTAGAATACTATATCCTGCAAAATTATCAATCACTATAGATGGAGTAAACAAGATATATCCCACGTTGGGCGCCAATTACCGCGGTAAAAATTTGTCTTGAGATATGTTTTAAATAGGGTTTATTTGGTGAAAATAGCTTATAAAACAGAGCCGGTTTTAGGAGAAGATGACAGGATGAGGTTGTAGCGTGCTGGAGTTTTTTTAAGGAAGATTTTTTATCTCTATGTTGTATATTTGAACTCTCAGGCAGTTGGAGTGAACTGTGCACTCGGTCGGGGAACTCTCGCGAGAGAATGACGACTTTTTGTTTTGGTCTCTTTTTTTGAAGGTCTACTTTTGGAATCTTTTTTAGTTAATACGCCCTACTTGTCTCTAGTCTTATGATGCGATCGTTTATATAGTTTTTGATTTCCCGCTAATGACAAAGTCAGACTAAAACAATATCTATCTACAAATCCAGCACTACAGAAAGTATTAGAGGGAAAACTCCAACATAAGGACCCCAGATACACCCATGAAACCATAAACAATCAATAACCCCACAGAAGAATACTCCACAGATAGGAAATACAAACAAGATACCACTAAAAATAGCAGGAAATATCATTCAGTGGTCACTAATATCCCTTAGTGAACTCAATGAACTCAACTGTCCTATAAAATGTCACACACTAACAAGATGAATACAGTAACAGAAGCCATCCTTCTACTGCCTCCAAGAAACACACCTCAACCACAGGACAGACACAGGCTTAGAGGAAAGGGTTGGGAAAAGATTTTCCAGTTAAATGGTCCTAAGAGAAATGCTGGGGTTGCCTTCTTAATATCTAACAAAATAGACTTTAAGCTAAAAGCAATAAAAAGGGACCAAGAGGGTCACTACTTATTCATCACAGTAAAAATTGGACAAGAGGAGATTTCAATCCTGAATATTTATGCCCCTAATATAAGTGCACCTACCTATGTAAAAGAAAAAATACTAAAGCTCAAATCCCACATCATTTCTCACACCCTAATTGTGGGAGACTTTAATACCCCACTTTGAACCCTGGAATAGGTCAAGAAAGAAAATGAAGAGGACATCAAAAATGGAACACTCTCCCATGCTCCCGGATAGGTAGGATCAACATAGTAAAAATGACAATCCTACCAAAAGCAATCTATAGATTCAATGCATGGCTCATCAAAATTCCAACACATAATTTTTGGACTTTGAAATAACAATAGTCAATTTTATTTGGAATAATAGTAAAGCCAGGATTGCCAAAACAATTTTGCTCAACAAAAGTAACTCAGGAGATATCACCATTCCTGACTTCAAGCTATACTATAAAGCTACAGTAATAAAAACAGCCTGGTACTGGCATACAAATAGACTTGTGAATCAATGGAATAGAATTGAGGTTCCAGACATTAACCCAAACCCTATGAACACCTGATGTTTGACAAAGAGGCCCAAAATATTCAATGGAAAGAAGATAGTATATTTAACCAATATTGTTTGCATAGCTTGTTGGTAGGGTATAGAAAAATGCAAATAGATCCAAGCCTGTCACCCTGTGCAAAACTCAAATTCAAGTTAATCAAAGACCTCAACATAAACCCATCCACTTTAAACTTGATACAAAACAAAGTGGGAAATGCATTTCTACGAATTTGCAAAAGTGACCTCTTCCTAAATATAACACCAGTGGCACAGATACTAAAATCAACATTCAATAAGTGGGATCTTCTGAAGCTGAGAAGCTTCTGTAAAGCCAAGGACACTGTCAATAGGAAAAAAAGACAGCCTAGAGAATTTGAAAAGATTTATATCACCCCTACATGTGATAGAGGACTGATCTCTAAGATATATAAAGAACTCAAGAATCTAGAGCCCAAAACTTTGAATAACCCAATCAAAAAGTGGGGTTCAGAACTAAAAAGGGAATTCTCAGCAGAAGAATTTCAAATGGCTGAAAGGCACTTTTAAAAGTGATCAATATCTTTAGTCATCAGAAAAATCCAAATCAAAAGAGCTTTGATATATCACCTTACATCTGTCAGATTGTATAAGATAAAAGACACAGATGACAGCCTATGCTGGAGTGGGTGCAGAGCAAGGAGAACACTCCTCCATTATTTGTGTGGAGTGTATGCTTGTTCAGCCAGTTTGGAATAAGAAACTTATGGCAGTTTCTCAGAAAACCGAGAATCAATCTCCCCAAGGACCCAGCAATACCACTTCTGGGTGTATACCCAAATGATGCATAGCCACACTGCAATGGCAAAACCACAGTCACTGAACAGCTTGGAGTAAGAAACACCTTGGACTGACCCTTTGGTTTCCATTCCCCCTAGAGGAACACCTGACTCAGTCTTTAAGTTGGGGGGAGAAAACTGGATCTTCCAGGAGTGGAGACTGAACTAAGCAATATTGGGACAATGGGATCTTGGGACTGCCTCAGGCTTGCCCAGGGAGGGAATGGGGAGTTTTGGAGAAGACAGAATGACATGATGTGGTGGAAGTGGGAAGGGACCTTGAATAAGGATATACAAGGATAGAAAGTGTGACTTATTTATTCATAATAATAAATTAAAAAATAAAAAAATGAAAAAAAAGAAATGCTGCTACCAGAAAAACTGTTTTTGACTCTGTTTCCTTTCTGTTCAGTATAAGCAGAAACCTTAAATCAATCACACTTATGCCAAGCCTTTTGTGAAATGTATGAATTTAAGCTGTGTGGCATGGATGCGCCATTTTTAAATTCTGTGTATGTATCATAAATCAATTCAAATATGCAATTCAGAAAATGGCTTTTGGCTCTCTTTCAGTGATCAATAATCTTTTTTTAGCTTTTTAAATTTTCTTAGGCTTCATGAAGGCATTTGCTCCATGTTGGGCGCCGTCTGTTGTAGAAGGTTTCCCTGGTGCCTGTTTGGGGCTGGAGGTTCGAACCTGTCCTGTGGTGGCTCTTGTCCCCCACAGAAATAAATCAGACACTCATATTAACTTCATAATGTTTGGCCCATGTCTCATGCACACTTCTAGCTAGCTCTTTCATCTTAATTCAACCCATTTCCATTAATCTGTCTGCCACATGGCCCAGCCTGTTGCTGATCTGGATTCCTTACATGATTCTTCTTTAGTGGTCAGATGGAGACTTACTAACTCCGCCCTTCTCCTACCTGCCTGTCCTCTGATCCTCCACCCACTTCTACAGCACTCCACATAGGCCAAATTAGTTCCTTTATTTTCAACATACAGAGAATATTTATACCACATTCTATCAGAAGTGAAGTTGTTAAATATTTTTCCAATTTGTAGGTTGTCATGCTATCCCAATTTTGGTGTCCTTTGCAGTTTATTGAAAGCCAATAGCCAACATCATGTTAAGTGGAGAGAATCGTGCAACAATTCCCCTAAATTCAGAAACAAAATAGGCTTCTCTTCTCTAAATATACTTATTCAATACAGCTGGAGCAATAGCATAACTAATAGAGATAAAGTGCATACAAATTTTGGAGGGAAATGTCAAGGTATCTTTAATATCAGATTATATGGTAGCATACATCAGATACTCTAACAATTCTATCAGGAAACTTCTTCCATAGCTGAGAAACACAGCAATGTATCTGAATACAAATTTAACTAACATAAATCAGTAGTCTACTAATGACAAATGATCTGAGAAATAAATCATGGAAAGAAAACCTTTCATAATAGCATCAAATAATGCAAGATATATTTGAGTAACTCTAATCAATCAAGTGAAAGACTTTGGAGAAAGAAATTGAAGCTATCACAAGATAGAAAGATTTCCACACTCATGGATTAGTAGGATTTATATAGTAAAAGTAGACATCATACCAAAAAATAAAAAATGCAGACTCAATGAAATCCCCATCAAAATTCTAACACAATTCTTCACAAATCTTGAATACACAATATTCAACTTGGTATGAAAAAAACAGCAGGAATGACAACAACCAACAAAATACCTAAAATAATGCAGAGAAATCAGAGAACTGCTAGAGCTCTCAAAATTCTTTATTGCACAGCTATAAAAAAACCCAGCATGGTATTAGCATAACAATAATTATGATTATCAATGAAATCAAATTGAAGACTCCAATATAAACCTACTTTCCTACAGAAACTTCTTTAAAATAAAAATTCAAAAAATACACACTGGCAAAAAATAGATGCCATCTTCAATAATGATGCTGATCAAACTGGAAGTCTGCTTGTAGAAAACTGCAAATATATACATGCTCATCACTATGCACAAAATAATGCTCAATTTCAAATGGATTAAAAACCTCAACCTAAAACTGCACACAATAAAACTTTTATATGATAAAGTATGTCATATCCTTGAACTCACTGGCACAAGTGAAGGGTTTTTGAACAAAGTATACTTTTAGCACGGGCACTGAAATCAATAATTACTAAAGGAGCCCTCATAAAACTGAAGAACTTTTGTAAGGATCTCTGATATTTATTGAGTGTTCATCCAAGCTGAATCGATGAGCTCCATGTCATTGAGAGCACCTCTTGCAAACAACGTGAGAGCAACTGAAGATGTCACAGAAACCTTTAATCTCAATTCTGATGCAAATACAGGTAGTCTCCACAATGTGCATATACCCATATGAACATACACATACATACAGAGGGAGATAAGAGTGTAAAGATAACCAATTATGGTAACTTTTAAAAGGTTCTTTTAGAAAATTATGTATGCTTGTTAGAATATGTGGCAATCTTCAAACACTGTAGATAAGGTTAGCACTTACATTTCTCATGAGTTTGATACAAAATTTTCAATTTTATTATTAACATTGTTATTTAATATCTAAGAGTTATAACTTTTCTTTACAAATCATCAGCTTCCCCATGACTATCTGGTCACCACAATGTCAGGTGATTTTATTGTGGCTTTCTGGAGTACACAAATAATGGCTTTACTAATGCAAGTTTTTTTTTTACTATTAAACAGTTTTAAATAAAAGTCCAGCTTCACCTTAGTCAACCAATTTCAATGGGCTACTCAAGATCACAGTGAAACTGCACTGTAAGTATTGTATCTGCCAATAAAACTAGTTTGTAAGCAAACAGAAACCATGAAATATCTGTGTTTTCACTTCCCCCAGGGACTAAGGTAAATTTGCTATTGGAAGAGGGCTGTAAATATTTGCCAGCATACATGACATCAGCTTCCTTTCTACTTTAATTATATTAATGAAAGCTAGAAAGAGTCAAGTATTTTTATGAACAATCCACAAGCCCTTTCCTACAATACAAGTAAGTTTTATCTTCAGGTTATACAAAATTATTTCTAAATTAAAACTTATTAGTATATACCCATTGCATTTATTGGCTGCTTCCAAATTAATAATAGTTGTGTATTATGCTGTATAAAATGTAACTCCAGTGTCTGATAATTTGGACATTGAAGTAGTTTTGTAAATAAGCTTTCAATAAAAATTGTACATGGAATACTATAAATTATTTTTATAAAATATTTTTAAAATACAAAGGTAATGATTATTTATGATTGTTTACTATCTGTTTAAAATTTTAGAGGAATTTACATACAATTAAATAAAAGAAAAAATATGTTAATTTTTTGCAATTTCATACATATAATTTTATTATTATCACTTTGATAATTTTGTTCATATTTTAATTACGTGCTCTTCCCTTTCTCTAATACCTGTCTAACTTTTTTTCTTATCAGTCCCTTTCCATGATTTAAGCCTTTTGACTTTGTTCTGATACCTGTTTAATTTAACCAGAGGCAATTGTGTATTACATTGTAACTATCCACTGGTATCCAGTGAAATCACCAGTGAATAATTGATTACACTTTAGTATTGTAGATCTGATCTGATGATTTCTAACTCTATGACATGAAAGCTGTGTGTAAGGAGCTGGAGTCAGCATGCTAGGATAGGTGCAGGTAAGAGAGTATAACTTTAGGAGAGAGGGGGAATATAATTTTAGTATTAGAAAAGCTAGACATCTGTGTTAAAAAGGAAAACTGGCAGAGAGGCTGTGTGTAAACTTAACTCTGATCTGTTTACAGAAAAGCAATTAGCTGTTAGTCCTAGTTTTGAATCCCTATTTACAAATGTAAAATACACAGTTAAAGAGTGTAGAATTGATTTCTGCAAATCTAGGTTTGCACCTACATTGATTTACACGTAAGCAGAATTATATAAAAGATTTCTGTATATTTAAGTTTACTTAATTATAAAACAATATATAAAGGCAGTTAAAAGTGACAAACTTCAATATTATTGCCTTAGTAGTAATAAAATGGCTTATATTTTTTCATTTTTAATGAGTTCATAAATATGTGCAAAATGTTGTGATCATATTTACCTTTATGTTACTCTCTCTTTCCCACTACCACTCCTTCAGAAACACTCCTGATTAAATAATCTTCCATTTTTATCAAGTCTTCTTTGTGACTTGCTGAGTTTACAAATTAACACACATACAGACACAAACTCTCTCACAGACATATTATTCTAAAGAATTTATAAAATGGTATGCAATATAAATTCAAATTCTTCAAGAGCATTGGTATACTTTTTGATTTATCTATTATTTGAATTTTGTAAAAGGTATAAAGTGAACTAAATAATAGCTCCTTTAGCATGTATGCAGTCTCAATAAATTCAAATCTGTTTGTTTACTTTTTTAAATTAGCTTCATGTTTCTAAAATTTACAGAACAATGATCTTATAATCTTCCATTTAAAAGAATTAAGTTCCTTTGATTTTTGCTTATTTTCCTGTTTAATTTCTGTTATTATTCTGAGTGCTACAGATGTATTTTTAAATTCTGTTATAAAACTACTCTGTTAGAAATCTTTCTTAAATAAAGGTGAAATTTCAAAAATTCAACCTCTGAAAATTACTTGTCTAATTTGCTCTCTAAATAAATGTATTTCACACTTTTTCTTATGTAATTTCAGATAGATACAGACATTTGCGGATCATGGACTATAGGACTAATATCACAGAATTTGTTCTCCTAGGACTTTCTCAGAAAAAAGAAATACAAGTTATCTGCTTTGTGTTATTTTTATTTTGTTACATTGCAATTTTATTTGGAAACCTACTTATCATGATTTCTGTCACTTGTAGCCACCTTATCAATCAGCCCATGTATTTCTTTCTGAGTTACCTCTCATTTTCAGACCTGTGCTATACCTCCACTGTGACCCCCAAGCTGATCATCAACTTAGTAACAACAAAAAAGTCAATTTCCTACAATGGCTGCATGACACAGCTCTTCACCATGCACTTCTTTGGGGGCATTGAGGTCTTTATTCTCACAGGAATGGCCTACGATCGATATGTGGCCATCTGCAAACCCCTACACTACACTATCATCATGAGCAGGCAGAAGTGTGATGCCATAATTGCTGCTTCCTGTGCTGGAGGATTTCTGCATTCCTTTGGTCAGTTTCTCCTGGCAGTGTTCTTACCTTACTGTGGACCCAATGAAATAGATCACTACTTCTGTGATGTGTACCCTCTGCTCAAACTGGCCTGTACAGACACCAGAGAAATTGGTTTCTTGGTTATTGCTAACTCTGGCCTGATGGGCTTAGTGACTTTTGTGGTCTTGTTGATTTCATATGCTGTGATCATATATACCATCAGGACTTATTCTGCAGAGAACCGTCTCAAAGCTCTTTCTACTTGCAGTTCCCACATCACTGTGGTTGTCCTTTTCTTTGCTCCTCTCCTGTTTATTTATATTCGTCCTGCAACTACATTACCAGAAGACAAAGTTTTTGCACTCTTTTATACTATCATTGCCCCAATGCTCAACCCACTGATTTACACTCTCAGAAACAAAGAGATGAAGAATGCCATCAAGAGATTGTGTTACCGTATCACAGGAAATGAAGGAGACAGGCTGAAAGGCATGACCGCTTTCCGCCATCACACAATTTCCTGAAGGAGTTTCTTACTTTAAACATAAAGAGGCAAAAAACCTTTCAATGTATCTTGTAGCGAGTGATATGTGTAGGGCTATCTCTAAGCAAATATTTACTTTCTCGATATTAAACCAGAGATTCTACATGTTTCTTGGTATTCTAATTTGCTACTGTTGTTGTTGTTTACATGGTCTCTACTGCATTGCCTATTTGATTCTACAAAAAAATTATGCTTGATAAGATGTCACCCTTAGCAATGTGCTACTCTAGTGAATACAGAACAAATGTAATGTATGTACTATATGACTATGTTCAGTAAACTAGTTATCATCCAGGTTTCAAAAATATTAAAAATAACTCTATCTGTACCCACATCAGAGAATAGTCTAGAAGATCTTCCTTATGGGTCACAAATACTTACCAAATTTGTATATTCTAGCTTAATTTTTAAAAATGTATTATTATTATTAGTAGTAGTAGTAATATATTACTATTATTTTAGTTTTTCACATTTTTAAAACCAATCATTTTTTCCCAAGGCAAAACTTATAATTTACAAGTAGTCTTTCTTATCATCTGGTATTTACAAAATTTATATCAACCTCCCTCATCTACAGTGTGAGGCAGGACTGTGTTATAGTTGTTTAATTTAAAGGTAAGCACTCCACAGTTATTTTTTAAGATTTTTACCTGCCATGTGTTGCTGTGATAATTATTTCTCACTCTAAAATGGAAGTTTCTCTAATGAGGGTTGAAGTAGTTTCATTTTTTTCTTTAATATTGTAACAAGAAATATTGATAATTGAATGTCACCTTTCAACAAATAAAAAATGACAAGAAATATATGTAAGCTCAAAACAAAAAAAATCTAAGAGGGCAATGCCTGCTTAATTCTGATTCAAGAGGAATTCAAAGGACTTAGAAAATTGCATTAAGATGAAATAGTTTGCAAAATAGTTTATTTTTATTATAATTCAAACAACATAAAACATAATACTAAAAAAGTAAGGATGTCTGAGAGCTGTTAGGGTGATGGGGGCTATAGAAAAACATCAAGGGATAGCTCTCTGTAAACAGAAAAACATGGGCTAGCTCCCCAATTTCTTTTTTTCCTTATAGTATGAATCAAAATTTGTTTCTCTTAAGTTACAATGGACAGATATTTTATCATGAAAACAATAAAATTAGAAAACCCAGAAGTTTACATGGTGGGTCCCCTAGGAGAGAAATCAGACTCAACATACGAAAATACAGCAGAAAATGGTCATCTATGAATATTTTCTTACACCTAGATCTTAGATTTCCTGTAACTACAACTCCTGGAAAGCACTTAATGTATTAAACAAATTCTTAACTTGTAATTTAATAAATAGAAAATTTATCATGTTTGATTGAAATAAATGTTATTCTCTTATCTCAGATAATAATATGCTAATAAAATCTACCCTTATATATGACATATAACAGTGAGGTTTTGAGACACTTATCTGTAATCCCAGACTTTACAATAAATATTGTAATCTTATTTATGAGTACATACATCTTTAAAAAAATAGTAAGAGTTTTAAATTTATTTGTTTACAAGCCTTATGCAGAAGAAGAAAGAAGTTTAGGAGGAAGAGAAATCAATGATGCCCTTATATTTTGGAAATACTCATTGCTAATTAAAAAAAATATATAATATTTACTTTACAGTGATATTTAAGAAAAATGCTCTCACTTTCTATAGAAATGTATTATTAAAATAATTCTTATGGGTAAGGGAATAATTTAGTCACCATTTACATTGTTCAGTAATTAATTTCTCTTCAATTTTTGCCACTTATGGCTCAGCTTTTAAAAGCGAGGCTCACAACAAAAACTCTGAGAGTTCTTCAACTTCACTTAAAGGAATCTACAAATAAAACTTAAATGAAAACATAATCCATGAAACAAACATACAGGATACAAATCTGAACAGAGTCTCTCAAAGGAGAAACTCAAATGGCTAAGAATCACTGAGAGAAATGAACAAGGTCTTTAGGCATCAGGGAAATGCAACCCAAATTACTTTGAAATATCATCTTACAGAAGTTAGAATGGCCAAGTCCTTTGCATATATATTGAGGCTTCTGGCTTTGAATTTTATGGTGTGTATGTGTATGTGTGTGTGTGTGTGTGTGTGTGTGTGTGTGTGTCTATATTTTTCCTGAACTTCTTCTTTGACATTTTTTCTGTTTGTCCAATTCTGATTTTGTTGTTTGGGCCCTATTGTTTTATTATTATTATTATGAACAAAGAAGTCACACTTTCTCTCCTTGTATATCCTTAATTTTTTATTATTATTTTATTGTTTTTATCCTATTATTATTATTATTTAGATGTGTGTATGTTTTTAACAATTTATCGTCAGCTATCACTATATAAAGCCAAATTTGTATTGAAAATTTTTTAAATTTTATTTTACATAGAAAAAAAGGCTATTTTCTAATAAAATAAAATAGATGACAAGAAAAAACAGAAATATGCAACAATGCCATTGTGTAGAATAAATAGTGTTGAGATCAAACAAAGAGCCAGAGATTATATTAAATGTAATTTTCAGATCTTAAGCTGTTCAGTGGTTGTAGTTTGCAGCTTGGATGTTCTTTACATTTTTTTTATTTTATCTTTTAATAAAGTCTCATTTTTATCCATATATTGCCTTGTTCAAACTCACTCCCCTTCCCAGTCCCTCCCAGTCACTCTCTCTTCTTCCTGTCTTCTCATCTCCTTGCCAGAAAGGGCAGGAGGCCCCAAGGTGGCTTAGTTCAGCATCTACCCCAGACTAGTCCTATTTCTTCATCCCAATATTGAGATTGGGTCAGGTGTTCCTCTGGAGGGAATGGGCTCCAAGGTACTGGTCTAAGATTCTTGAAATCCCAAGCTGTTCAGTGGTTGGGTGTGATTTGCTTTTTGTTTAAAGTCAACTAATGAGTGAATACATCCCCTCCTTATGTTTCTGGATTTGTGAGATCTCGATCAGGAGGATATTCTCCAAATCCATTCATTTGCCTGTGAATTTTGGGATATCAATTTTTCTTACTGCTGAGTAGTACTCCATTGTATAGATGTACCACAGTTGTTTAATCCATTCTTCAGTTGAGGGCCATCTAGATTGTTTCCAGATTCTTGCTATTATAAATAATGCTGCTATGAACATAGTTTACCTAATGCTTTTGGGGTGTGAATGTGCATCTTTAGGGTATATGCCCAATAGTGGTATTGCTGGATCCTTGGAGAAATTGATTCTCAGTTTTCTGAGAAACTTCCATACTGCATTCCAGAGAGGCTAAATGACTTTACACTCCCATCAACAATGGAACAGTGTTTCCCTTGTGCTGCATCCTCTCCAGCATAAGCTATCATCTTTGTTTTTGATTTTAACTAATCTGACAGTTATAAGGTGGTATCTCAAAGTTGTTTTGATTTGCATTTCTCTGATGGCTAAAGATGTTGAGCATTTTTTCAGGTGTCTTTCAGCCATTTGTAATTCTTCTGCTGAGAATTTTTAGTTCTGAACCCCATTTTCAATTGGGCTATTTAAAGTTCTGGGCTCTAGTTTACATATACGTTTTCTAATGAGAGGCAGAGGATATATATTTAAATGGGAGGGGAGGTAAGAAAGATCTCAAATGAGCTAGAATGGGGAAGCAATTATCAAAATATATTATATAAAATATACTTTCACAACAAAAGCAAAGTATAGATGTAATTACTTTAATCATAAAAAAGATCATGATAGCATTGTTGTGAATCAATAGAATACCAAGAGAAAATTGTGATATAATAAAAATTTATTTTCTAACAAATATTCACTCATTTTTCTCTCCTTTTCTTCATTTCTGTGTCTTTGATCTGGGGCATTCCATCTGGCATCTTACCAATAAACTCCAAGGCCTGCAAGTTTATAGCCTCCAGAATTCCAACAGTACTATGGTTTTTCCCAGTGATCCAATAAAAGTCATATATTTGTTTTCCTGGCATTGACCTTCTTCATCCTTGCTTATTACTTTTGAGTTCTACCATTCTGGTACCCCTTTAGAATACCTCAGATTATACCCATTGTTTTTTCAGGACAGTTAAAACCATAAACAGTCAAGTTGTGTTGTTTCTATCTTTGCATTCATACTCAGTTTATGGTCCAGCATATATTGGGAATGTTAGGGCCTCAGACATTAGGAATAACTATTAGTACATATTATATTAAAGTAGTGGTTCTCAAGTTTCCTAATGCATGACACTTTTATACAGTTCCTCATGTTGTGGTGACCCCCAGCCTTAAATTTGTTCTTTTTACTAATTCATAACCACACTTTTGCTACTGTTATGAATCAAAATGTGAATATTTGATGTGTAGAATATTAGATATGCGACCCCTGTAGGTGTTTGACTTGTAAAGAGATAGTTGACTCATAGTCTAAGACCTAATGTACTAAAGTAATGGGGCTGAGGGGATGTTTCAGCGGGCAAGAATACTTGATCTGCAAAACCTGAGTTATAATCCCTACCACACATGTAAAAAAGCAGAATAACTGTACATGCCCTTAATTCCAACATGGAGGGGAGGAGACAAATGAATTCTGAAGGATCACTGGCCATTTAGTATGCCAAAAAGTTTCTGGTTCAATGACAAATACAATTTCAAGGGAATTAAATAAAAAAGGTTAAGGAAGACATTCAATTTCCTGGTATAATTTTTTCATATTCTTAAAAGATTCATCTATTTCAGTATACCAATTTAGACAATACAGCACACACATACACACAAAAAATGAAAAGCATAATTAAGATCAATGTACATCACAAAGTTCATTTCTTTTGAAAAAAAAAAAACTGTTTCAGAACTGGATATCTCATAAGAATAATTTTCATATAGTAGCTTACTTTGGAAATTTAACATTAGCATAAGAAGACTTGAACACTAGCCATGATTAAACTATAAAGGGGTCAACAACCTCTGTGTCATGTAGCAAGTATTTCCCTAGATAAGTGGTTTTCCTTTGACTGCTTAACTTCAAGTCAAAAAGGAATAAACATATTAAGAAAAAAAAACTGTTACATCAACATCATTTGTAACTCTCTGTGGTAGGAATCAATATGTAATAACAGATAATGAACAAAAGATGGCAGGAATATAAAAGAAAAGAAGGAGGAGTAAATAGGAGGCTTTGGCAGGAGAAAAAGGAAGATAAAAATGTAATAATTATACTATAATCTCAAAAAATTGTTAAAATATCTATGAACAGATATCCTAGTCATATGATTATAATAAAGACCTGATTATAGCACCATCTTGTTAATCATAAAGTTAGTACTATCTTTCATAAATTAATTTCAACCCTTACTAGGAACTATGAGTGAAGATAAATTTGACAGTTGATTATTTCGTTGGTAGTTAACTCTATTTTTAAGACTTTGGCTCTTGGTATGTTTACCATACTCCAGGAGATAGCACTCTGTACAGGAATATAAAGGCAGAACAAATTAAAATTATCAGTAACTAAATTAAAATAAGGAAAAGAATACAAAAGTAAGATAGTAAAGTAAAAGTGGATATGAAAAAAGTTAAGAGAAGTTGAAGGTGATTGTGATCAAAACATATTCGACAAAGCTACTTTAATATGATACATAATGTTAGAGATTTTGGTAACCTGAGTATGTTCTGGTTAAGTTTTTGGTCATCCAGAAGAAAAGCACAGACTATTTAACAAATTAAGGCTTCTTTGGCATCAGAGGCACAGGCATCTAATACATTAAAGGATATGATAGAATTGTTCTGTAGTATTGAGACAGTCAATGAATGAATGAACAAAAATACAGAATTGGGGAAAGAATTAGTGATGCAGAGACTGTGGCACAAGCAGGACATCTCATTGCAGAGTGTCACTCACAGGTAGATTTTACCCCCACGATATCCTTTATGCCTCCTCAACCGTGCCAGTTTATTCCATTATAGAGATCTCTACAAACACAAAGATATTTATAAAGTTTCCAATAAGCTATGTGTATCTTTTAACTATTGAATGTATTTCTTTAAAACAATTTGTAAAAGCTTGTGTTGAGAAGAGCATAGTCATAAAAATTAAGATCAGCAAAGAATTCAATTTATACAGGAAGCAGAATGAAGAAGCTGTATTCTTAGCCGTATTATACTGTTATAACTTTAATTGCAAAATATATAAGATACCAATCTGGGATCTGACACCTGATCCCCCATTAGGAATGTTGCTCTCTGGGACCAGGGTCAAACTGAAGAGCCTGATTCCAGACTCTCCTTAGCAACAGAATTAGGGTTTGGCTGTGAGAGGCTCCTCGAGTAACACATAAAAGAAGGGACATTGCATGGCTAGCCCTGCCTCCAGGGCAAACTGCATCATCAGAGAAGGACTGAGGCTTTGAAATTCAGACCCCTATCCAGAGCAGAGTCAGAGATCCAGCAGACCCCTTGCTCAGAGGAGACAGGAGACACACAAGCCATTCCTCTTGACACAACTGACTAGGAGTGGCCTAATCATGAACCACTGAAGCCATGGGCAGACGCCAGTGCAAAAATACATATAATAATACAAAGAACCAGAAGGCACCTCCAGAAAAATTGGTGGTTCTACAACTACGAGACATGAACAGAGCAATGAAGAGGAAACAGAAGGAAACAACAACAGAAATACCTTTTTGAGGATTATTGAAACCTTCAAAGAAAATATAAAAAATTCCCTTAAAGAAATATAAGAAAATGCAAACAAAAACTTGGAAGAGATGAATAAATCATTGAAAGAACACCAAGCAAAGGTAAACCAAATAATGAAATAAACATTCCAGAAACTAAAAACTGAAATAGAAGCAATAAAAAATGTAGCGGGAAATCATGGACTGTACAGGTGTGGGGGTTGCAGCGGAGCGCAGGGCTGGGAGGGACATGGTCGCTGAGATGGCACCTGTGGAGACGGAAGCAGAGCGCTCATGAAGAGGCAGGGCTTCCAGTCCGTGGCGGCGAGGTTGCGGGTCAACACGACAGCTTGGCGCGTTTCTAAAACCTCCTTTTATAAATGATTCTAACAAAATAAACCTCTTTTAAAACATACGTCTTAGTGGCAGGTTTTTACCGTGATAAAAAAGGCACAAAATGAGCCAAAGATGGAAATAGAAAATTTGAAGCAAAGAGCTGGAAGTACGGATAGAAACATAACCAACAGAATCCAAGAGATGTAAGAAAGAATCTCTGGAGTGGAAGACTCAGTAGCTGAAATAGTACATCAATCAAAGAAAATACTAAACCAAAAATCCCATAATACAAAATGTTCAGGAAATCTGGGACACCATGAAAAGACCCAACTTGAGAATAATGGGAATAGAAGAAGGAGAGGAATACCAACTCAAAGGCACAGATAATGTATTCAATAAAATCATAGAAAATAATTTTCTGAACTTAAAGAAGGAAATGCCTATAAAATACAAGGAGCTTACAGAACACCAAACAGTTATGACCCCCCAAAAAAACGTCCACTAGCCACATAATAATCAAGCCACAAGACATACAGAAAAAGAAAAAAATTGTAAGAGCTGCAAAAGAAAAGAGCCAACTTACATATAAAGGCACACCCATCACAATAACTCTGGCTATTCAATGGAAAGAGTGAAAACAAGAAGGGCTTTGTCAGAAGTTATACAGACACTAAAAGAGAATTGCTACCAACCTAGACTACTATACACAACAAAATTAACCATCACCATAGAAGAAGTAAACAAGATATTTCATGACAAAGTCAGACTGAAACAATACCTCTCTACCAATCTGGCCCTCCAGAAAGCGTTAAAGGGAAAACTCCAACCTAAGGATCCCAGATACATCCATGAAAACACAAACAATCAATAATCCCAGAGAAGGATAGACTAGAGAAAGGAATACATATAAGCTACCACCAAAAATAGCAGGAAGTATCAATCAGTGGTCACTAATATCCCTTATTATCAATGGACTCAACTCACCTATAAAAACACACACATTAACAAGATGGATACAAAAACAGAAGCCATCCTTCTGCTGCACAGAAGAAACAAACCTCAACCACAAAGACAGACTCAGGCTCAGAGTAAAGGGTTGAGAAAAGATTTCCCAATCAAATGATCCCAAGAAACAAGCTGGTAATATTTAAGAAAGCAGACATTAAGCTAAAAGTAATTAGGAGGGACCAAGATGGTCATTACTTATTCATAGAGGAATAATTGGTCAAGAGAAGATTTCAATCCTGAAATTTATGCCCCTAATGTGAGGACACCTACCTATGTAAAAGAAATGCTGCTAAAGCTCAAATCCCACATCAATTCTCACACCCTAATAGTGGAAGACTTTAAACCCCACATTCATCCTTGGATAGGTCAACCAACCAGAGTCTCAAAAGAGAAATAAATGGTTTAAAAGAGTTTATGTTGATCCTATCTATCCAGAAACAAGGGAAATCTTTCCATTTTCTGATATCCTTTTCAATTTCTTTATTCACTTCTTTAAAATTTTTGTCAATAGATCTGTTACTTCTTTGGTTATAGTTATTCCAAGGTATTTAATACTATTTGCAACTATTATAAAAGGAGATATTTTCCTTATTTCTTTTTCAACTCTTCTATGTTTAGTGTATAGAAGGACTGCTGATTTCTTTGAGCTAATCTTTTATCCTGCTACGTTGCTGAAGGTGTTTATCAGCCACAGAAGTTCCATGGAAGAATTTTGTGGGTCATTTATGTATACAATCACATCATCTGCAAATAGAGATAGTTTCCCTTCTTCTTTTTGAATTTGTATCCCCTTAATCTTCTTTGTCTAGTTCATAATTTTAGTAGGATCAAAGACCTCAACATAAAGCCAGCCACTTTGAACTTTATAGAAAAGAAAGTGGGAAATACCCTCCAACGAATTGGCACAGATGAACACTTCCTAAATATAACACCAGTGGCACAGACACTAAGACCATCAATCAATAAGTGGGATTTCCTGAAGCTGAAAAGCTTTTGTAAAGCCAAGGACACTGTCAATAGGATAAAGTGACAATCTACAGAATGAGAAAAGATTTTCACCAAACCTACAAGTGATAGAGGATTCATTTCTAAGATATATAAAGAACTCAAGAAACTAGAGCCCAAAACCTTGAATAACACAATCAAAAAATAGGATTCAGAACTAAAAAGGGAATTCCCAGAAGAAGAATTTCAAATGGCTGAAAGGCACTTGAAAAAGTGCTCATCATCTTTAGGCATCAGAGAAATGCAAATCAAAACAACTTTGAGATACTATCTGACACCTGTTAGTTTGGCTAAGATATAAGACACAGATGACAGACTATGCTGGAGAGGTTGTAGAGCAAGGGGAACACTCCTCCAATGTTGGTGGGAGTGTAAGCTTGTTCAGCCACTATGAAATGCAGTGTGGAGGTTTCTCAGAAAACTGAGAATCAGTCTCCCCAAGGATCGAGCAATACCACTTCTGGGTCTATATCCTAAAGATGCACAGTTGCACTCCAATGGCATTAGCTCCCCTATGTTCATAGCAGCATTATTTGTAATAGCAAGAACCTGGAAACAACCTAGATGTCCCTCAACTGAAGAATGGATTAACAAAATGTGGTACAACTGCACAATGAAGTACTACTCATCATTAGGAAAAAATGATATCCTAAAATTTGTATGCAGATGGATGGATTTTGAGAATATCCTCCAGAGAGGTATCTCAAACCCAGAAAGATTCACACACTCATTAGTGGTCTCTAAACAAAAAGGCAAAAAGCAAATAGTGTCCAAGCTGCAAACCATAACCACTGAACCGCTTAGGATCTGAAGCAACTTCTACTATACCTTGGATCCCACTTCCTCTAGAGAAACTCCTGTCTCAGTCTTGATATTGGGGTGAGGAAACTGGATCAGACAGGAGTGGATGCTGAACTTAGCAATATTGGAATCTTGGGACCTCCTACCCTTGCTGGGTAGGAGATGGGGAGATATGGAGAAGAGATAGTGACTGGAGGGGTTGGGAGGTTGTAGGGACCTTGAATAGGGATATATATATGGATATAAAATGTGACTTTATTCATAATGATAAAAAGTATCAATCTGTACTTTTTTAATTCCTAACCAAAGAGCAACTCCACATATATGCATAAACATACATACACACAGACACACACACACACATACAATCAAATTCTTTCCTATAAGATAAATGGAAAGACCATGACATCTGGCTAAGGAAATACTTGTTGGATTAGGAAGACAGTATTTCATCATAGCTCCAACCATGCTCTTTTTTCTAAGGGATGTCAAGAAAATGTATTGCAATCAGCAATTCTCTTTTATCAACTTATTCATAATAAACTTCTGAATCCTTAATATTATAAAATATTGATGAATACAATTTATTTAATTAACATAACTATTTTTCAGGAAGTGGCATGTTAATTTCTGGTTTTATTGGTCAGTCATGATTCTTTTGTTTCAAATCTCAAAAAATTTTGGGATTAAAGTGCTAAATACGAGGCACTGCTATAAGTACTTCCTAATTTTTGTTTATTTATAATTAAGACACCAACTAAAATATTTACCAGGTATATTTGCCAGATAATTTTAAAGATAAATGGAGCTGTGATGAAAATTGATAAAAGTACAAAGTTTAAAATATACATAAATATTCAAAACACCTAGCCAATGATGCTAATAACTTGACATTTTTGTAATTAGGTCTTTAGTAACACAGTCTGGAAACATGAAGCAGCTTTTAAGAGTAAATACTGCTCTGGAGAGAATCTGAGCTCAAGTCTTAGCACCCACTTTAAGATGCTTACAAATCCTGTGACTCCAGCTTACTAAATCTGATACTTGTCGCCTTTGAAGGCATAGGTACTCAAGAGCAAACACTCATACAAAGACACACTTACAGAAACACACACACAAAAATTAAATCTCTAAAATAATTTAATCATCCTGGAAATAAAGTTGTGCTGGTGTTTTTATTTTAAAAAGATAATAAATTATGTGATCTTTTGCTTTTCACTGAATCTGAAACAAAGAAACTTGTAGAAGCCATCAGCAAGGCATCTGCTTTTGCCTCAACATACTCACAGAGATCACACGCACATACACACACACACACACACACCTTTTATATTTTCTAAAAAGTAATAAAAAATTACCTGACAATGAATATAAAATAATATCAGTGTAAACAAGTAGTTACTAAAATTCATAGCTAACTTGTTCTGGAAGAGACATAATTCCTAATTCTAGATGTTTCCAGTGATAGGTAAATTCACAGAGAAGATGGAAAGGTGACAGCAAATGTGTGAAAATGCTCCTAGTTAATTCTCATTTCAAATTTCCAGAAAGCTATGTTAATCATTTATGAGTCCAAGAGATGGCTTTGTTTCATCTCCTCTTTGACTGGCACATAGAGCCATGCTTTATTTCTCAAATTACTGTCATAACACTTTTGTTGTTAATAAACAATTTCTAATAATTAATAATAATAACAGCAGGTGTTGGTGATGGACAAAGATGGTGCCCCCTGACATGTGGGTCTGGGGGACAGCAATCAACCAGATGCTGCTAGGCCCATCAGAGGCTGAATCGGTGATGGACACAGATACTCCCTCACACTTTTGTATCTGTGGGGGATACAATCTATTGTGAACATGAATGGAACCTCTGGCAACAGGCAATTGATCAAATACTACCTTATCAATTACTGCCTTAGGTTTCTAGGCCCCAGAACAGAAGAGATGAAAGGCAACAACTCTGCACCATCTTTTATGGCTAGGACAAACAGTATTCAACCAAACGCTACCTGTGACTTAGCCAACAACCCTGGCATTAGGCAGTTGAGCACCACTGTGATAAAAGAATACAGGGTGAGGAATTGGAAAAATAAGAGAGACAGAATGGCTTGTGTGCTGGGAAGAAAAGCAGATCCAGAGACTGGGCAGGGGGAGTAAAAATGGGTTGATGCAAATAGCCAGCTGCCTGTCCCCATAAGCTGAAGGAGGTGTCTGAGCCTGTGCTATGACCAAGGACCAAGGAACAGGTCTTGGCCCAGGGTACTGGAACATCCAAGGGGGCTTTGTTGATGTTTGTAGTTCCTGTTTTCTCTGAGACCATGCATGGTTCTCTGGTCTGGACTACCTCGAGTGATGCTGACATCCAAAAGTTGTGTTTACATGGGGTCATGCCAATCTGGATGGCCTGCACAGCTGCCTGTGGACATGGTGATAGCCTGACCCAGGCTGCCGCTGAGGACCATATTTGGATCTATAGTCCTTCCTGCCTTGGCCAGTGTCTATATTGCTGTTCCTGGCTAATGTTGTCACCAGAGCCCCCTTTGATGGTCAGGGACAAGGCCTCAACCTATGACAATGTTTATATCTGAGGGCAGTGCTGCTGCTGCTGCTGCTGCTGCTCTTGCTGCTGCTGCTCCTCCTCCTGCTGCTGCTTCATCTGCTGCTGCTGCTGCTGTTAGGACTTGGTGTCCTGGGCCATCAAACGGGGTCATGATATCATCTGGACCTGGGCTGCAACCAAGGGCAAGTCTGTGCCAAAGACCCTACTGCATTCAGGATAAAGATCTGAGTTTGCATCCTCAGTAACACATGAAAATATCCTGCTCTGGTGTTCAGTCGGGTTCCAGTTCCAGGACCAGGTGCTGTCTGCGGAATGTGTCCCCACACATGCTGTAGCAAACAGAGATAAACTCTGACTGCCAGGGTCCCCCCAGCTGCTGCTGAGGGAATTTGCAGGGCCACCTGCCTCCAACTGAGCAAACAGAGAAGGATTGAAGACTTGAAATTCAGTCCCCTGCAGAGCAGAGGTAGAGATTGAGGAGACCTTTTGCTCAGAGGTGAGAGGAGACAAACAAGCCTGCATGCCACAACTGACCAGGAGCCACCTAATCTTGAACCACTGAAGCCATGGGCACACACCAGTGCAAAAATTTACATAATAATATAAAAACAACAAGGTAACTCCAGAAGAAAGTGGTGATCCTACAACTACAAGACCTGAACTGAGCAATGAAGAGGAAACAGAAGGAAGCAACACCAAAAAATTCCTTTATGGTAATCATCGAAGCTCTCAAAGAAGATATGAAAAATTACCTTAAAGAAATAGAAGAAAATACAAACAAAATATTGGAAGATATGAACAAATCTATGAAAGAAAATCAAGAAAAAGTAAACCAAAAAATGAAAGAAGCATGCCAGGAACTAAAAACTGAAATAGAAGAAATAAAAAGGCACAAATGAGGAAAAGATGGAAATAGAAAACCTGAAGAAAAAAGCTGGAACCACAGATACAAGCATAACAACCAGAGCTCAAGAGATGGAAGAATCTCTGAAGTGGAAGACTCAGTAGCTGAAATAGATATGTAAGTCAAAGAAAATAATAAAACCAAAAAAGCCATAACTCAAAATGTTAAAGAAATCTGGGATACCGTGAAAAGACCTAACTTAAGAATAATAGGAATAGAGGAAGGAGAAGAATACCAGCACAAAGGCACAGATAATGTATTCAGTAAAATCATAGAAGAAAACTTCCCTAACCTGAAGAAGGAAATGCCTACAAAGATACAAGAAGCTTACAGAACACAAAATAGATATGACCCCCAAAAAGAGTCAGCACGCCACATGATAATCAAGCTGCAAAACATACAGAACAAAGAAAAAATTTTAATAGTTGCAAAAAAAAAAAAAAAGGCCAACCTACATATAAAGACAGACCCACCAGAATAACACCTGACTATTCAATGGAAACGATGAAAGCTAGAAGGGCTTGGTCAGAAATTATACAGACGTTAAAAGAGCATGGCTACCAAACTAGAATACTATACCCTGCAAAATTATCAATCACCGTACATGGAGTAAACAAGACATTTCATGACAAAGTCAGACTGAAACAATATCTATCAACCAATCCAGCGCTACAGAGAGTATTAGAAGGAAAACACCAACATAAGGACCCCAGATACACCCATGAAACCACAAACAATCAATAATTCCACAGAAGAATACTCCAGAGAAAGGAAATACAAACAAGGCACCACCAAAAATGGCAGGAAATATCAATCAATGGTCACTAATATCCCTTAATATCAATGGACTCAACTCACCTATAAAAAGACATATGCTAACGAGATGGATACAACAAAAGAAGCAATCCTTCTGTTGCCTACAAGAAACACACCTCAATCACAAAGACAGACACAGGCTTAGAGTAAAGGGTTAGGAAAAGATCTTCCAGTTAAATGGTCCTAAGAAACAAGCGGGGGTTGCAATCCTAATGTCTAACAAAGTAGACTTATGCTAAAAGCAATTAAAAGGGACCAAGATGGTCATTACGTATTCATCAAAGGAAAAATTGGTCAAGAGGAGATTTCAGTCCTAAATATTTATGCCACTAATATAAGGGCACATACCTATGTAAAAGAAACACTGCTAAAGATTGAATCCCACATTAATTCTTACACCGTAATACTGGGAGACTTTAATAGCCCACTTTCAACCCTGGATAGGTCAACCAGACAGAGCCTCAACAGAGAAATAAGGAGTCTAAAAGTGGTTATGAAGCAAATGGATTTAATAAATATCCACAGAAGCTTCCACCCAAATGCAAAGGAATATACATATTTCTCAGTTCCACATGAAACTTTCTCCAAAATTGACCACATAATTGGTCCTAAAGCAAATATCAACAGATACAAAAAAAAATAGAAATAATCCCTTGTAACATATTGGACCAAGAAGGTCTAAAGTTAAAATTCAACAACATCAAAAATCAGGGAAAGACTACCAACTCATGTAAACTAAACATCACTCAGCTGAACCATCCCTGGGTCAAGGAAGAAATTAAGAAAGAAATGAAAGTCTTCCTAGAATTTAATGAAAATGAATCCACAACATACCCAAACTTGTGGAACACAATGAAAGCAATCTTAAGAGGAAAATTCATAGCGTTAGATGCCAACATGAAAAACCTAGAGAAATCCCACACTAGACACCTAACAGCTCAGCTTAAAGCCTTAGAACAATTAGAAGCTGTGACGACTGTCCGCCATTACAAGATGGCGCCGGCTTCCTCTCAGGGTGTCACCCTAAGTTGTTTGCCACATCAGCTCATCCATGCTGTTTGGCACTCTTCCGCCTGCCAGTCTGCCTAGCAATGCCAGCTGACCAATCCCGATAAGCCTCGGGTGTCAGGCCAGCTAGACACGCCTACGACCTGCATATAAGCACGCCGACATCCGTGGTCGGGGCCCCTCACCTTCAGCTCTCCCTCAACCAAGCAGCGCTTCAATAAACTGTGATTGAAGAAGGATCCTCGAGTCGTGGTGTTATTCCCTGCTGGTCAGGGCTCGCCGCAGCTGGTGCCGGAAACCCGGGAACCTCCGTGGCAGCACCACGGTGAGGGGCCGAAGAGGATTCAGAACTTCACACGGGAAGCGGACGACGTCGTGTTGATTGCGGGAATCGACCCTCTTATTGTTGCTGGACTGCTCCCTCTGATTTTTATTGCTGTTCTTTTGTGCTGTTTTTGGCTCCGGTGCCACAAGCCCAGGCAAGAGTGCCTTTGTTGCTGTGTTTAAAGCGAAAGTAAGTCCGCTGTAGATAAAGCGGCAGTACACGCCCGTGGATAAATCTTGTGTAGATAAAGAAGTATCATGGGTAATAAGCACAGTTCGCATTGTGAGGCTTTCATACAGCCAGCCCAGGTGATTTTACGCCAGAGAGATTTAAAAATCAGTAACGGTACCCTTAGACAGGTTTTGCAGGATATCGATCGGACAGCTCCGTGGTTTACGGTCTCTGGAGACTTAACTGTCCCCAGCTGGGACAAACTAGGGAAAGACCTAGCGAGAGCCAGAGAGGAAGGTACACTTAAAGCAGGGACTTTTCCATTCTGGAAGCTGATGCGATCTTGCTTAAAAGATGATCGAAATGTGGAGGCACTCAGGACAGGCAGAAGGGCATTAACGGCATATCAGGACAGTCTCTCAGGGACAGACAGCAGGGATGATGAGGAAAAAGGGGAAAAAAGGAAAAAGAAAAAAGGAGAAAAACAAAAACAAAAGGGAAAGACAAAAGAGAAAAAGGATGAAGACACACTAGGGGTAGAACCGAGTGTACCGCTCTACCCAGTATTAGATGAGTTTGCTGCAACGCATCTTTCAGATGAGAAAGAGTCAGAGGACGAATTGTCAGAAGGGGAAGAGATAGATTTGGAAGAGGAAGCTGCTAGATATGAACAGGATAGATATGGTGAATGGGAACCGCCACCAGGTAGTAAGGCGCCACTGTCTGGCGGGCGGAAACCGCCACCATACGATGAACCGAGTTCCGGATGTCACTTCATTCGGGGAAAAACTTGGTCCAAATTAGCTTCCGCCTTCCCCGTATTTGAAGATCCTCAAACAAATAATAGATGGCATGAACCAATT
>PVIH01012458.1:0-63438 GCA_004025045.1 Sigmodon hispidus
TACGCAGCAGTAAGAAAAAATGATATCCTAAAATTCACAGGCAAATGGATGGATTTGGAGAATATCCTCCTGAGCGAAGTCTCACAAACTCAGAGAGATAAGCAGGGGATGTACTCACTCACTAGTGGTCTCTAAACAAACAAACAAGAAAAAAAGCCAAACATGCCCAAGCGGCAAACCACAACCACTGAACAGCTTGAGATCAGAAACACCCTGGATTGACCCTTCAAACCCCAGTCCAACTATAGGAACACCTGACTCACTCTTGAGGGAGTGGGGACAGAACTGGATTTGGCCAGGAGTGGAGACTGATCCAAGCATTATTGGATCAGTGGGACCATAGGACTGTCTGCTCCCTGCTCAGGGAGGGGATGGGGAGTTGCACAGAAGAAAAATGACCAGATGTGGTGGGAGGGGGAAGAGACCTTGAATAAGGATATACAGGGATGGAAAAAAAAAATTCAGAGGGAAAGCTGAACACAAAGAAAATATATGTATAGCAATCTTAAAAAAAAAAAGTTGAAACACACACCTGTGTATGCATGTACGTGTAAGTATATGTGCATACACACAGGCAGGATTGTGAGGAGGGTGAAGAGTAAGCTTGCCAGTGCCTGGAGCTGTCTTTGGACAGCTCCATTTATTGCTTTCTATCTTGGTTTCCAAGCCAGTGTCTCACTGAACATGAAGCTCACAGTTTTGGCTAGATTGGCAGGTCAGTGAGCTCCAGAGGTCCTCCTGCTCCTCTGTTCTCATCCTCTCCCAGCTCTGGGGTTACAGATATGTGCACTACATGGGCTTTGACACAGGTGTTGGAGTTCCAGTCTCAAAACAGTTCCAGTTTTGCTGTACTGCTATGTACTTCTAATCTTTTGTTTTTTTTAAAGCATCATAGATATCAAATGGAACTTTACATTTCAGTTTTTCTATTTTAAAAGCTATTTATAGTCACCATACTGTGAATAATAGCCCAGCAGAACCTTTGATTCCTTTCTAGCTAAGTATACATCATCAGAACACTACATGGTGTTCCCTAAATATGATCCACTTTTATTAGTTAAATAAACTAGAACCCTTTAAAATTATATTCTCTAGTGGACTGAGTCAAGGGAGGAGGCAGCAGGTAAGAGAGGTGTTTGAGGAACACTCACAGAATAAGTTTCAGAAGAAATTCCGTGACTTCAATTAGGCGTCATAGAAGATCCAAAGCCCCTAAAGCCTTAGCATTAACCCTTGTCACTTGGTTGCTACTAGGATCAGCATATGGTGTTAGTGGCTCAGTACACAATGAAAAACTTAAACTACTACTCACTTAAAATCATTGGATCACACAGTCTTAATCATTTGTGTTAGTTACTTTTCTATGGCTATGACAGGCACCATGGCCAAAATCAACTTATGAAACAGGGAGTTTATTTGGTCTTGTGGTTGCAGAGGCAGGAGAGTCCATCATAGTGGAGAACTTTGCTCAGCAGCAGCAGCAGGCATGACAATGGGAGCAGGAAGCCAAGAGCTCACATCTCCAAATGCAAGTAAGAAGTAGGGAGAACAAACTAAAAGTAGTGTGAGGCAAATAATCATAAAGACCACTCCAGTGACTCAACATCTCTAGACCAAGTGTTTAAGAGTCAAGGACATTAGGGGACATTTCTCATTCAAGCCACCAAATCACTAATACCTAACTGTCAACTGTCTGTTCTCAGTTTATTAATTTTCTACAGGACAATAAATGTCCATATTTGCCTTCATGACAGTGTCTGGGATTTCAGCAATGTTAATGTCTGTGATAGTAAGGATATATTAAAAACAAATTACAAGCTTAAGACATCTTGATGGTGACATTTGTATAGGATGTGCAATGGGGTAATGTTTATGTAAAATATCAGATTGACTTCACAAGTGAAAAGCTAAGTATGCTGGCTTGCTTGAGTATACTAAGGAACTGAAAAATTATAAAATAAATTATGTCTGTAGGTTGATAAATTACTTTAGAAGTTCTAATTGTGAGATGAACCAGAGAAGACTACCCAGACACAGGATTAAGCCAATAGAAAGTCTTTATTAGCCAGCCAGTAACCACACTAAGTATTTGGGATTCTGGTGATATCCTAAGCCTTTCTCAGGATGAGCTTTTATTTTATTGTTTAGAAGTATTTTTTAACATACCCTCACTCCCCTCTTCTCAGTCAACCCTCAGCTTCCCTTCACCCTATCCCCTATTCACTCCTCAGAGAGATTAAGGACTCTCAGGGTGAGTCAATGGAGTCTGGCATATCCAGTCGAGGCAAAGCCCCTTTCCCCAGTATCAAAGATGAGCAAAGAATTCCTCTGTAGGGAATGGGCTCCAAAAAGCCAGTTCAAGCACGAGTAATAAATTCAGGTTCCACTGCCAAAGGCCCCACAAACTGTCCATGCCATTCAACTGTCACCCATAATCAGAGGGTCCCATGCAGGTTTCCCAGCTGTCAATTCAGAGTCAATGAGCTCTCAATAGTTCAGGTCAGCTGTCTCTGTGGGTTTCCTTATCATGATCTTGATCCTTTGCTCACATAATTTTCCCCTTCTCTTTGACTGGACTGGGAGCCTGACCCAGTGCTTAGCTATGGATTTCTGTATCTGCTTCTATCAGTGGCTGGATGAAGGTTCTATAATTACAATTAGGGTGGTCACCAATTTTATTACATGGGAAGGCCAATTTAGGCATCTTCTACACTATTGCTTGGAGTCTTAGGTGGGGTCATGATTGTGGATTCTTGAGTATTTCCCTATGACCAGGTTTCTCTCTAAACCCATCATGACTCTCTCTATCAAGGTTTCTATTACATTGTTCTCCCTCTTTGTCCCTCCTGAGACTCAACCATCCCATTCCCTCATGTTCTCTTTCCACCACCTCTTCCACCATTCCAGTTACAGTCACAGTGTCTATGCTACTGGTGTTATGTTTAGGAAGTGGTCTCCTGTGCCAATGCATTCAAGACTATTTCCCACATTCTTTTCTATCAGGTTCAGTGTAACTGAGTTTATGTTGAGGTCTTTGATCCACTTGGACTTGAGTTTTGTACAGGGTGGTAGATATGGATCTATTTGCGTTATTCTACATGCCAACATTCAGTTATGTCAGCACCATTTGTTGAAGATGCTTTCTTTCCTCATTGCACATTTTTGGCCTCTTTGTCAAATATCAGAGCAAGAGCTAGCTAGCAATATGCCTGAGCCTTAGGTCAATCAGCATGAAGTAAACATAAGGTTTTGTATATTTCTTTGAGGCAAAGCAGTAGTGGGGCTGTGAGTGGGTCAGAACCTCAGGGCAAGGCCAGAAAGGTTGGAAAGGTCAGGCCAGAAACCTAATACAACAGGTACCTATCCAGGAAGCTGTCCATTTCATTTAAGTTTTCTAATTTTGTGGAGTACAGGTTTTTGAAATATGACCTAATGATTCTCTGGATTTCCTCTGTGTCTGTTGTTGTATCTCCTTTTCATTTCTGATTTTGTATATATGGATATTCTCTCTCTACCTTTTGGTTATTTTGGATAAGGATTTATCTATCTTGTTGACTTTCTCAAAGAACCAACTCTTAGTTTTATTGATTCTTTGTATTGCTCTCTTTGTTTCAATTTTATTGATTTCAGCCCCAAATTTGGTTATTTCCTGCTGTCTATTCCTCTTGGTGAGTTTACTTCTTTTTGTTCTAGCACTTTAAAGTGTGCTGTTAAGTCACTCATGTGACATTTCTCCAAATTCTTTATGTAGGCTCTTAGTGCTATGAACTTTCCTCTTAGCACTGCTTACATGGTGTTCCATGAGTTTGGATATGTTGTGGATTCATTTTCATTGAATTCTAGACAGTTCTTAATTTCTTTCTTTACTTCTTTCTTGACCCAGAGGTGGTTCAGTTGAGAGATGTTCTGTTTCCATGAGTTTGTAGGCTTTCTGTAGTTTGTGCTGCTGTTAAACTTTAATTTTTGTATCTATTGATGTTTGATTTTTGACTGAGTATGTAGTCAGTTTTAGAGAAGATTTTATGGGGTGCTGAGAAGAAGATATATTCCTTTGTGTTTGGGTGGAAGGTTCTGTATGTATCTATTAAGTCCATTTGAGTCATAACATCTGTTAGATCCCTTATTTCTCTGTTAAGTTTATGTCTGGTAGTCCTTTCCTTTGATGTGAGTGGGGTATTGAGACTTCCCACTATTAATGTGTGTGGGGTTTGATGTGAGGTTTCAGCTTTAATAATACTTCTTTTACATGTGTTAATACTCTTGTGTTGGGGGCATAAATGTTCAGGATTGAGATTTTACCTTGATGGATTTTTCCAAAGATGAATGTGCAATGACCTTCCAGATCTCTTTTGATTGGATCTAGTTGGTTTTGTTAAATATTAGGATGGCTAGACCAGCTTGCTCTTTTTCATTTTATTGGAAAGTTTTTTCTCAACTCTTTACTCTGAGATAATGTCTGTCTTTGAAGTTGAGCTGTGTTTCTTATATGCAGCAGAAAGATGGATCCTGTTTTCTTATCCATTGTTTTAGCCTGTATCTTTTTATAGGGAAGTTGAGTCCATTGATATTAAGGAATATTAATGACAGTTAATTACTGGGTGTTTTTTGGACATAGCGTGATGTTCAAGATGAGCATTTAAATACAAGAACATATTTTGGGCTTGAACAAGAATATACAAGGATAAAATATATGACTTTATTCATAATAAAAGAAGAACATATTTTGAGTTGACATATTCATAAGAACAGTTAGCCAGAAGTGGAAATATAGAACCCAAAAAGCAGGTTTTAGCACATTTAGGGACTTTCCCAGAACTATGAATCTTATGAATCAGGTCTCTGTTCTCATTTTGCCAGGTGGTAGTGCCTACTTGCTGGGCTCCAAGACCTGAAAGGTACTTTTGTCATGTCATTAGTTGTGCTAGGGTCTGGGACCTACTAAGATATGGGGGACTATTACAAAATGTAAGCTATTTTAATACATATTTTAAAACATTTATAAAGCATTATAATCAATTTATCAAAAACTGGATTTCTGAAACTAGTGTATATTGCACTAATTCTACTTGTCCTTATAATAAAAACCCAAAGCCACATATTGAGGGAAAAGCTGAAAGATCAGAGAGACAGAGGAACAAGCCACAGCCACTTCTCACTTTGCCAACTCCTCAGCCCAAAAGGGATAGATACTGTCTCCAAGAATCCTCAAACTGAATACCTGTAACTCCTCAGCCTTAAAAGGAAGGGGGTCACAAACAAATAGCTGAACTCTTGCCTTATCTTTCTTTCTTTGCCAACCTATCTCACTTCCTGATTCCTAGTGGTAGGATTAAAGGTGTATGCCATCATTACCTGATCTCTGTGGCTAAATCTGTGGGTGGCTCTATCCTCCAATTTTCAGGCAAATTTTATTAGATGCATAATATATCACCACAAGTCTACTCTTGGAAAACAAAATTTATATATTATTAAGTGCCATATGTTGTATCTTTGCAAAAAGACACCAAATTATAAGTGAGTTTTTGTTATGTAGTGACACGTATGTCATCAGTGATAATGGAGTTAGTTTTCTATTGAATGTAATGATTGAAGGAGCAGTTGGGGACTGTTCCCACTCTATCATGAACTACTATGTAGTGTGCATGAAGGACAACAAAGTGTAAATATTTATTGAATTGTTCTGATTCTCATATTTTGGGGGCAGGCAAGAAACCTCATCCTCAGAAAGTCATACACTGTATTAGGTGAACTTTTTTGTTTTACTTTCTCTTATTACATGTAGACCTGGTCTACATCTGACTAAACCTATATTATCCACCAAACAGAATGTTGGACCCAGCTATATGTGGTCTTAAGAATATATTTAATTATGTGATGTGATGTGGATTCTAAGTCTAAATTTATTTAATTGATTGGTCTCTGGTAAAAAAGATGAAATGTTTATTTACTTTTACTTCTTAAACATTTAAAACAAGTACAGAAGTCTTCTTCCCCATTCAGTTGATGCTCCAACATCAGTGCACTCCTGGAATGGAGAACTTCTTTCTTCAATAGGGAGGTACTGCTTCCTTCTCCTTTCATGAGGTTATTTATGTACCACTGTTTCCTAGGAAACTTCATGGTAGTGAAGAAAGGGCAGTCTGGAGATGGGCCATCCAGCAAGCAGCTCTGTGATCACAGCAGAATATGTATTCTGAATACTAGGACAGCACAGTTGACAGGCACTAAACTTTGTTCCCTTCATCTCAAGTCTGATCAGCAGAGCTCAGCACTATCAGTTATTGTAAAGGCCCCACACCTCCATGAAAAGCTAAGGAAATCAGTGTTTTCTAAATGAGAGACTTTAGTCTTCTCCAGGGACAAGTTACCCAATGATCCTGAAAGGTCAGCTCTAAACACATGCACATATGAACAACACTAAATAGAATCAGCAGATTGTGTGTGTGTGTGTGTGTGTGTGTGTGTGTGTGTGTGTAAAATAATAAAGATGAATAGGTAATGAATTTGAGAGGGAATGGGGAAAATGTTGTATGAGGTTTCTGGCCTGGACTTTCTGGTCTAGCCCAGAGGTTTAGACTCACTCTGAGCCCCACTGCCACTTAGGCCCAAATAATCATACAGACACTTGTATTATTTTTATGTTGATCAACCTAGGGCTAATCTTCATCTGAACTCAACCCATTTTGTTCAGCCATGTGGCTCGATACCTTTTCTCAGAGCAGCACTTCAGCTTTTTTCCTCTGTGTCTGCTGTTGTCTCATTGTTGTGTTTCTGGCGCATCTCTGTGATGTCTCTGCTCTGAGATGTTCCCAGAGTTTTCTTAGTCTGATAGCCTCACCCACATTTCCTGTCTGCTGTTGGCCAACCTGCTTTTTTATTAAACCAGTAGATGGGACAATTATTTACAATAAAACAGAACACAATTTTACTACAGGAAAACATGGGGAGAGGGTATGGTTTAAGAGCTGTAAATACAAGACTTGTGTATAAAATTCTAAAACATGAATAAAATAAATGTGAAAACTATTAAAAAAAATTGTGAGAAAACTACTCCTGAATCAGAAGCTCTGTGTGTGTGTGTGTGTGTGTGTGTGTGTGTGTGTGTGTGTGTGTGTGTTGAGGGGGGAGTATGTAAAGAATGATGAGCTCATGAGTGTATCTCAGGAAGTGGAAATAGCACATACAGGAAAGCATGTAGAACTCCTGGAATAGTTCTGATCTAAGGGCATTGACAGAGCAGTTAATTTCATAACTAATAGACCCTACTCAGCCTGAGAGACACTCAAAGTAAAATTACATGGACATAAAATTGAACAAAAGCTGGAAGCTTCTGTCACTCAATATGAGCATGACTCTTTCCATGTTTCAGGAGTCAGAGTGCTCTGCTTATTGCTGATCTTCCCATTTTTTTCTTTCTACATATTCAGCCTGCATGGACTGTCAATCACTGCCTACCACACAACTATTTCTTGGAGTCTTCATTCACCAGTACTTGCCTTCAGAGTAATTCCTCTTCTCCCTTTCATTTGTGAACTATTTATTGAGGTCAGGCTATGCCCTACGCTAAGTGACTCCATGTGGCATAAAACAGTAACTCTTAGGGTGCGCATTAGGTTGGAAGACTTGAAATTATAAGTAGGTTTTGTCTTTATTTCTAGTACAAATATGGGATCAGAATGATTGTGTACTTTGTTATGGATGTGAACTGTACTCCCTGTCTAGCATCACATATGAAGCACAGGTTGACAATGTAAAAAACAAAACAAACAAACAAAAAACTGTACCACCTATAAATGTATTGAGGCAGATCAGAGCTATCTATGAACTCATGAACATATTTGAAAGATTCATGACATAAAAACCAAACCCAAGAACTTACCAAATACACCACAATAATGGTGGTAGTGGAGCATCCTGACATGTAGACTCTGTAAAGAGAAAGACACTTCACACTACAAGGGCAGTGGCCCCCATCAGCTTGTCACCTTACTACCTGCTTTGTACAATGATGGACTGACAGGTAGAGAACTCCCAACTGGTCCAGGGACTCTAGTTCAACTCAGTCCCCACTGCTAACACAGCCTGCTTGAATTGCTGTCAATTTTGCTGTCCTTGAACTTGGGGTCTAAGGCCTTTGTGCTCCCATACCTTGCCTCTCTAGTTTGACTCAAACCTGAGACAGGTCAAGGCTATGACCCTGTGACTTGGTTCTGCAGTGATGATGCCAACAGTGTTCTTTATCTAACCCAATCTAACACAGAGACTCTTTCCATTTTTTGCCTTATGAAAGGCTTTGTAGATTCCTTAAACTACACCTATGCCACATCCTCTTTAACCCTTAATAGCTACCCAGTGACTTAAGTAGATAGCTATAATGACTGTACAGTATATAACCCACTAATCTGGTAATTAATAGTGATAGTGAATATTTCAATTAAAGACTCTGTGTTTGTAAATGGCCAGCTATCATATTTGGATTACTTGACAAATTGCAGCCAATGACATTGACACAGCTTGTGAATTTATGGTTATTTATAAGTTCTGACATGCGGAAAGGAAAAAATGTATTTGTCTGTGTTACTGGAATGGCATACTAAATGGAATTCTAGTCTGAGCTAGGAGACAAGGACATAAATTTTGACAAATTATTTGCTGACATCTTATTTTCAGAAAATAAACAAGATTAATAAGTGAAATACAGAGTTTGCTAGGTAAGGAAAATTAAACTGAAATGTGGATAGAAAACCCAGGATATATATGTATGTATGTCAGATTTAATTCAGTGATCTGAAAAAGTGGTCATTGAAAACAAAAGGTGAAAGGCCAAATTATGGAGCCATCTTAGGGGAGAACACACAGACCAAGGAAGAGTAAAGGGAGAAGGTGGATCAAGGATATACTTGGCCTTTCTCAGGTTAAAGAAGAGGTGACCACTATTGCTACAGCAGAGTTTTCAATGGGGAAATGTGTAGAAATAGTCACAAGGATAAAGAAACATTATTATAAAAAACATCTTGAAAGGTTCGTGGCTTTTACTCTCAGATGAGAAGTCACTGCAGGGTGTAAGCAGGTGTTGCAAAGGATAACATTGGCTTATAGATTAAGAACAGACTGTGGGAAGAAAAAATATTCTAAAAATAAGGTGGGCTTGTTAGACATAGGGAAAGATTAAACTACATGGTGGCTAGAGGGTTATATAATTGCAAAGTTGTATAGCACACTCCATGTGAATATTCAAAATGCAAAGACTAAGCTTAACATTGGTCCTTCTGGGATTAGCCTGGCTATGAGATAATTCTCCTTTGACTCATTATGTAAAATGGCCAGTAAAACTTACTCCATCTTTTATGTTTAGTGAAGTATCATGGTAAGAATATCAAGTCAGCAACATAATACAGAAATCTAGAGAGAAACTATCTAGTACCAAAAGGAAAAGTTGGGGATTGTATACATAAAAATGACATTAATATACACAAGGAAAAATGATCAATTTACTGAGAATAGCCATATAAAAGCTGAAATCAACTAATGTACATTCCAACTCTTAGCCCTGAGTATTACTACATCCCAATGTTTGGATTTGGGGTAGATTTAAAGATATAGAAAAAATTAACCAATAAAATCAAGGGGAAAGATGCAGGTGAGTTTCCTCTGGGTCTCAGCTGGAAGACTGCACATACCCTTCACTCTGTTGTTGTAGAAGATACACACTGAGAAATGTGTCCTGCATACAGTAACAGGGAGATTAGCCATAACAAGTCTCCAAGTCTTAGTTCAGCAGCAGGAAGGACATCAAAGTGATAGAGAGAAAGTAGAGGCAGTTGACAGATCACTGGTAGCTCTTTGGTTTGGGAGTGTAGACAAGTGGCTGGAAAGAAAGTGTGTGCAAGAGAATATGGTTTTATTGGTTTATGAGAAAGGAGAAACCCCCAGAGAAGTTGTACATAGATTTAAGTTTGGGTGTAGGGTAGAGATCTTCCCATTACATGGCTATTTTCAATATTTGTCCACCAAAAGTTGTGACATGGGGGAATCAAGTTGAATTTGGGGCATAAGACTCATGCAGAGAGAGAGAGAGCTGAAGGTGACAAGCTGAAGCCACATCCAAAAGTGGCTGGGTGAACTGTTGAAGCATAGTGTTCGCAGTGTTGAGATTCATGCGGGGTTTGCTTTCTTGGAGAAGAATAGAGAGAAAAACCTTGAGTTTTAGAAATGAAAATGTCAATACCTCATGCTGAACTGTATTCAACTAAAATGTCAAAGAGCCTACAGAAACACATGCATTCCAAAGTGGGATGGAAGCACACGTCCCCAGGGGCTGCTTGATGAAGGACCGACAGCATGAGACAAGGAATAGTGTGGGTTTTAGTGCCACACGGGCTTTTAAATTCTGCTTCAAGTACTTTGGGGGCTTGTTAACTTCTTCTAGCTGTAGAGTGGAGATACAAGTAGTATTTTCACGGGAAGGAGTTCAAACAGCATGTGAAGCAGGTGAGTGACATGCAGTAGGTGGATATAAAAACCTATTTAGTCAACTACAAACTGTGGGAGAGTGTTGAAATTCAACTCAAACATTGCAAATAAGCAACCCACATTGTTGATAATAATTGTAACAGCTTCCACCTTCTCACTCCAGCGTTGCAAGCCAGAATTGCTGTCTTGGAGGATCCTCATTACTACCCTTTCTGGAACAATTCTTTGACAAATGAGAACCTAAAGTCAGCTCCTTCCTGGTTTGTTATCCTAAAGGACAAATGCAGAAGTTATTTTTTTAAAAAAATAACAAATAGCTGAATTAGAGAAGAAAGCAGCTGTTGACTAGCACTTGGGACCTGAAAGACCATAGCACAATGTCCCCAGGTACATTCTTTTTCAAGAAGATTATTAGATGATGAATTGAAGAAATCTTGTAATCAATGTAAATGTTACCAAGATACTGAGCCAAAAATTATAGATAACTGAGACAACAAATATTCCTGGGTTATTTTAAACCACTAGCAAATTTCTTTCTAACTCCTTTACATTTCAACAATCTAAGTTTTTGTCATCTTGCATCTTATCTATGATTAGTAACTGCCTCTGATTGTATAAAGTTAGGCTTTTGAGATAATTAGGAATTACATTCTAGATAAGGCGAGGGGCCCCCGTGATTTCCCACTGCTGTCTTATGCATTATCATCTATATTTGTTACATTTTTAAAATGAGGCTTAGCAAGCTGACTCAATTAGAATGCAGTTTATATGAAGTGAGAAAAGATGAAGGGGCATCTTCATTGGCATATCAGCCTATTGCACAATATCTAGTGTCCCATGTCACGGTTTTTTTTGGTCCCTGAAGATGCTATATGATCAGCTAGATGTATGGTTAAAACTGAAGCCATAACTCACATCCTCAGGAAGACATGCAGTTTTTGTATACAAATTTCATTTGGCATGTTTGGGACTTGTTCTCATGACTGTGGATTTGGAAAGAAGGTCTTCAAGAATAATAGTAGGTTGGGGAATGGGGTGGGCATTAAAGCTAGAAACAATGCTTGAAATGGGGAAAAACACTCCTCCCCTCCCAGGGAAGCTTTTAGTTTGTCTGATGTTCTGTGTCTTCAAAAAACATATAAAAGTTTCACTCATATTAATATTTCAAGTTTTAATATCAAGAAGCAAAGCAAATGTTTCAAGACAGCACAATCCAGACCCAAAATTAGATTTCCACATATAGCATATTTATAAAAAACTTTGCTGCTTTGTGGCAGAAAATACATTTTTAAAGTCATACAGGCTCAAACGAAAGATTCCTAGGAGAAATGCTTTAGAAACAAAAAGGGAAGGAGAGCTCACAGGGTATGTCTTCACAAAGGAACACATTAAAACAAGAGAGACACATCTTGTGTAGTCTTTGTATACTAGATAGATACTGAAAGATAGAAATTAAGGTTGGGCATCTTCTGACAAAAAGCTACATTTTGACTCTCTTTAGGTCATTGAATGAGGCTGTGGAGACTTGACTATCTGTTTTGCTTCCAGGTTGTGATGTGAGCAGTTTTGGCTGAATAGTAGATACACCAATCAGCCTCGGGCTGGAACCTTCATGGTAGCAAATATAATAAATCTTCCTGACTCCTTCAGTTCACATATGTAGCTTTCTCTTTTTTTATTTCATAAAGGCTGACTAGTATAGAATATGAACTTGAAATCTGAATAATGTTGAATATTTTTCATGAGGAAATAGGCATGAATTTTGGGAAGGCAGGAGCAGAAGATGATGGTGTGAAATGTTCTCCACAGGCTCATGCTTTGAATGCTCACATCCCAGATGGTGGCATTGTCTTAGGAGATGTAGAACCTTTACAATATTGGGCTGAGCTAGCATCATAGGTCCCAGGGGTGGACCTTTGAAGGTTTTCCTCAGCCGTGGTGAGGTGTGAGAAGCACGTGTTGTATATTCCCATTGACACACACTGAACAGCTCTGCCATGGCCTCCCTGCCATGATACACCAAAACCCTCTGAAGCTGTAAGACAAAGGAAACACTCCCTGCTATCAGTTCTTTCTGCCAGACATCATGGTCACAGAATAGTCAATGTTCTCTAGAGAAGCAGAACCAATAGAATGATGTATTAGTATTAGTACATATTACAGCAGGGATATGTCAGATTGGCTCACATACTCTGTGATAGGCAGTCCAGCAATGGTTGGTTGTCTGTATATTAGAAGGCTAAGAGCCTCACAGCTGCTTAATTCCTGAGGCTGGGTGCTTTAGCAGGCTGGCCTGGTGATAAAGACTACAGGATTCTCAAAGCTCTTCAGGCCACATTGAAAAGCAGAAGAAACCAGGTTCTGATGTCAGTGGAAAGTATTGGTGGCACCCCCATCCTCATCCCCATTAGCAGCAGCATTAATGGAAGAGGTAGAGAAGAGAAGGAGAGGCAACAGCAAAAAGCAAGGGCTTCCCCTTCTAACTTCCCTTCCTATCTGGGCCATGCCTGGAAGGTGCTACCCATTTTGAGAAAGTTATCTTCCCCTCTTAGTTAATCCTTTCAGGAAGTTCTCTAATGGACCTTCCAGAGATGTGTCTCCTGGTAGATCTTAGATTCAATCAAGTTGGCAACTAAAATAAACCATCAGCAACTCAGCAATAAAAATCCATAATCTATTCATCTTCATGATGAATCATTCATTCCTCCACTTGTCACCTCTCAGATTTTCCCTCTATTCTCATACCTTTTTCAATACACACAAAAAAAAGATTTTTCACGTTAAGAACTCACACTCACCTGGATAAACAAAAATAGTCTCTCAAGTACTTAATCCCATCTGAAAGATCTTTTACCATGCAAGGTAACATCTACAGGTGCAGGGGTTAGATATTTACAGTGGGGCAATTATCTTCCCCATTACACTGTGGTCCTGAGCTTCCTTCCAGTCTGGAGTAAGCCCCTTTTCTTTTGTTGGCATACCCAATAGCTTCTTAGATATAAACCTCTCTGAATTGCACAATGATTTATTCTAATCAAAATAAGTCAGAGCCATGTAGGAAGCTTTATTTACTTTCTTTATTTCAGAAGAGGCCAAATATATTTCTCAGCTGTCATCCAACCCTTCCTAGATGGAAAATGTTTCTTAAACCATCCTGGTTGAAGTGTTTATCTTCCTGCATTTAGGGCCCTGTAAAGATCCTGAAGATTTCAGATAGAAAAAAAAAGGACCTGAGGAATTTCTTATGTCTCTGCTCCTGCTGAGATGTAAAGCTCACACCGTGAGATCTCAGTCTCACCTTCTCATGCTAAGCTAGCTGCTCACAGGAGATCTCTGCTTTCTGCTGAGGAGTTTAGCAGTCCAGAAAGCCCCCCCCAGCAGGCCCCCAATGGCTCAACATGTTCATTCCCTCACCCCCAACTAGAATGGCTTCTTTCTCTGGGGTACTTTAGAGTACAAATCACAGGCAAAATAACACTTTTCTCTTCCTAAAGATTAGTATGTCATGTCTTTGGCTGAGTGAATTTGCTTCTTTGTCACCACCAAATATAAAGACTCTGTTTCTTAGTTTTGCACTGATTTCCTTGAAAAAATTCCTTTTTTTAGAGGCAAACCTTGGAACTGGTGTAAAAACTGCTGCTTTTTAAAAAGGTTCTGCGAACAACTGATAGAGAAAAGTGAGACCTTGAAACAATTGGGAGAAAAATATTTCTAGAATGGAATCCAAGATAATATATTTACACTTGATTTCTTGGTTCTGCAGTGATGGGGGAGTTCTAGGCATCCCGCCACAGCTGATGTTAGCAGTTTATTAGCTAAATTGACACCACAGCTAAGACACTAGGCTGTGATAAAATCCTCGAGCTTACTTTGGTAATGTTAGGGGAAAAAAGAATCTCAGTGAAACTGAGGCTTGAAAGATTTAAGTTGGGCCTAGGGTATATAGCTAAAGGCTAGACTATTTTTCTAACATAATGTGAGCCCCTGATTTGATTCTAAGCACATATACAAAAAGTATAGATTGAATAAGGATAATATATGAAACAGGACATGTTTTTTTACTTCACATGAACCACTAAAAGTCAATAGTATTTTGTTGTTGTTGTTATTTGTGTGTTCTATTGTGTTATTTGTTATTGTGTGTTGGATGTTTGTGTGCATGTGTGGGTGTCCTGGGAGGCCAGAAGAAGATGCTGGATCTCTTGCTGGGAGTAAATTTATTAAATCTTCCTCAGCTGTAAATCCAATGAACTATAATAATAACCAAATCCAGAAAAATAAAACCAAAAACTCAATAGTGGGCCAAGATCTTGGGAATTATCAAAAGCTGTCTGATTGGACTTAAGGCCTACACACTAGGAGAGAATTCATGCCTAATACTATAAACCTAGCCAAGAACCTGTGGCTGGAAACATGATGAACCCTAGAATAAAACCTATGTTTACTGTTTTGCTAAAAATATAATTACAACATCCTTCTAAATACTGCTCCTTATGGCCATCTGAGCACAGCTTTCAATGTCTCTTCAGAGAAGTTTCTTTTTACAGCCGATGTAGGTTATTGCAGAGATCTACAACTGGTCAAAATGCACATAACTGTGTAGTGCCCATCCCCAAAGGGAACATTCATAATGCAGTCCCTATACCTAAGGCTCAGGGAATGCTGTGAAAGTGGGAGAAGAAAGACTGGAGGAGCCAGGAGACTGTGAGGATTGATGTGAAACAGTCTTCTGGACAGGTTGTCACATTCATTAACTATAAACATCTATGGTTACAGGACAAGAACATGTCAATCTACATGCCATCATGGATGGGAGAAGACCAAGCAAGACTTCACTCCTAACTGAGCAGCTACAGGAGGTCAATGTTTGTTGAGAGATAGAAAGGCATTTTTTTTTTTTAGGCAGCCCATGCCCAAGTAGGCAATATTAACAGAGTAACTCAAGGTTGCATATGTGTACGAATGTATGTATATATAAATATGTATATTTTTATACATATCTTTAAATATATTTATAGTCATAGAAGAAGAAGACATAAATTTGAGGGGAGGAGGGGGATGAGAGAATTGAAAGGGGTTAGGGAAGAAGGTTTGGCAAAAATATATTGTACTTATGAAATTCTCAAAATAATTTTTAAAAATTACTTAAAAGGTAATTTATAATAATGATAATAGTAATAATTGCTATTGCTGCTGGCATCATTTTTAGATTTTCAAGATTGTCTCATTAGGTAGCTCTACCTAGCTTCAAACTCACTGAAACCTGAGCAGGCTGAGTATGAGGGTCTACTGTCAGTTGTCACCACATATATTTTCTTTATTTCCTTTGTGTATGAGGAAGCAAGGATTCTCAAAGCCACTGTGAACCTCAGGTGGCACCTAGCTTCTTTCCTTTTTGGACATATTGAAGCTCACACTTTCTGCTACAAAAGCTTGAAAAGCTTTCTGCTTGACAAGGCTCGTCAGGGAGAATACCATGACTTTTCTTGGTGTTTCTTTTGCTTAATATGGTTTCTATGTGTTCTATTTTGGTTTCCACAATCTCAATTGTCTGGAGGAGTAGGAGATGATTCCTTGGATATTGTGAATTTATTATATTGATTTTTTAACTAAACATTGCAAATATTTCTTATAATTTACTGTTCATCATTTAACCATTTTAGGAGCTTTTTAAAAATATATTTTCTTAACTAAATTATTATACAATATTTTGTTTTTAAGCTTGTAATTTAATACTTTCAAATTTATTGTCAAGATGTTCTAGTAATTTTACTGTTTTTAATTGAAATAGAATTGTATCATTTTCTTCTCTCCCTTTTTCCCCTTCAGTCCCTCCAGCCCCTCCCAAAACCTCCCCACTTTAGTCCACAGCCCCTTTTTCTCTATTACTATTCACACACCCACAAACATACACATATGAATGTATGTGCACAATATGTATAAATACAACATGCTGAGTTCATTATTGTTGTGTAAATATGGTTTCAAGGATGACCACTCTGCACTGGACAATCAATAAAGGGTCTCATTCCTGCCAGGGGGACTAATTCTCCTTCTCCAAAGAGTCATCAGTTTCTTGTAGTTCTGTGTCTAGGGGTGGGACCTGAAATTTTCCCACTTTCACATCAACATATCCATTGACATTACCATTATTCTGGTCTAGTTTATGCAGTCATTACTAGGAGAGACTGTTTCACATCAGACATCCAGCTGTTCTGGCTCTTACAATCTTTCTTCTTCCTCCTCCTCCCCAATGTTTCCTGAGCCACAGATGTAGGCGCTCTCTCTATAATCTATCTATCTATCTATCATCTATCTATCTATCTATCTATCTATCTATCTATCATCTATCTATCTATCTATCTATCATCTATCTGTCTATCTATCTATCTATCTATCTATCTATCTATCTATCATCTTCTATCTCGGTTGGGGCTTGGATTCCCATGATCTGATGATCTCTGCATTGTGTCCAGTTGTGGTTTTCTGTGATGGTCTCCATTTGCTATAAAGACAGGTTCCTTTGACAAGGAGTAGTAGCTGCGCTTTTCCTGGAAAAGTGCCACATGCAACAAAGATCTATTGCATAAAGATATGTTCTTGTCTTTCCCTTTCAGGGTTAGGAAAATCATCAATCTACTTAGAGTCGATTTAGAGTGCTCTGAGATGATAGACAACTCATTGATTGTCTCAGAGCAGTGAAAATTATATCTGTCCCTGACAAGTCTACAGGGACTGTTCTCTGTGGTGGGAGACTGTATTGTCCCAGAGAAATGACAAGTGTGGCCATCCCTGACTAGACTACAGGGACTGTTCTCCGTGGTTGATAGACAGCTGTGTCGGTTGCATCCATACTGCTTCTGTTCCATTAGCTTAATTTTCTTTCCCTTTGCCAATATGAGGCTCTCTTTGTTTTACTGTATAATAAGCTTGAAATCCACTAGGAAATAGATCTTCCAACCCTGTCCGTCAAAAGTCTGCTTGTTATTGTTGCCATTAAATTCAGAACTAAAATGGGAAGGAATGAATATTCTTTAAATACAGACTTCTCAAAGGTGTAGTATTTTTTCTCTTATCTTTTGAAACTGCTTTTCATTACATTGGTATCTTTATGAGGTTTTTCTTATTAGTATTTTTAATTTTTTTGTGTTTTTAATGCTACTTTAAAAGTCCCATTTTTTTAAACAGTTATATTTTCTGTGTGTGACTGATTATAAGGTTTGGTTTCATTTGTATATTGGTTTTATTTATCTGTAAAACTTGCTGTATTGTCATAAATCCACTAATTCAACTGTATTTTATGATCTTCCCTATATATAATTTAGCATGTGGGAATTATTCACAGGGGGATTCTCACTGCATCACTTTGCATTTGCTTTCTTCCTCTTTGATTAGTTAATAGGAGGAATTTCCAGTAGAGAATTAACCAAAAATAGTGCTATTGTCAAACTCCATAAAATAGTCGTATTAGTTCATGATTATGCATGAAACTAACTATCTCTAGGTATTTCTGAAATTGTAAAGAGCTAAGTTTGATTTTATTACTTAAGAAATTTTATCAATAATAAAATTAAATTTATTAAAAATGGTTTTACATTTGTTGAGATGATTATATACTTCTTTAAAATGTTAATGTATGAACTATGTCAATTGATTTTTTCTAATTATAAACTAATTCTTAAATTCTGAGACAAATACAGTTGATCTTGATACTACAATATAGCTATGTCAATGCAATGTAACACTTCAAGGATCTTATACACTAAGAGCATGACTGACATGTGAACACATATATAAAATACAATAAGGATATAGAGATTTTGTTAATGTACTTTATTTAATTTTCTAGACATATCAGTTAAAATTTTCTTCCTTAGTATAGCATTGATCATACCCATTCTTTCTTTGATCGTAACCAGCAACCATTTACTAATTACTGAACTGTAGATCTTTGAAAAGTAGTTTATTTGTTTCCAATTATTATGAATATATCTTTGAAGAAATCATGAAAATAAATTTATTGTCCATTTTACATTTTTTAAAATATGTATTTTGTTATGTACATGAATGTGTGTGTGTGTGTGTGTGTGTGCGCGCGCGCATGCGCGCATGTGTCTGTGTGTGTATATTTGCCCAAAGAAGCCAGCAGAGGGCATCAGATCTCTCAGAGATAGAGTTACAGTGGGTGCTGGAAAATGAACTTCAGTCATCTAAAAAAGCAGCAAGTACTCTTAATCACAAAGCTACCTCTCCAGCCCTCAGATGTTATATTTTATTACATTTTTTTATTTTTACCAAATTTTTAAATCATTTTTATTAGACCTTTTAAGGTTTTATCCTGCAGGGGCTAGAAAGATGGTTCAATGGTTAAAAATATTGGTTACTTTTCAACAGAACCAGAGTTCAGTTCCTGAAACCAATTTGGCATCACACAACCATCTGTCACTTCACTTTCACCTTAGTTTGTCCTCTGTGGATGCCAAGCACATAAGTGGTAAATAAACTTATATGTTCATAAAACACTCAGACAGATATAATAAAAAAAAAAAAAAACAGAAAAAGGTTTTCTCTTGTCATTTACTTGCCAATACATAAAGGGTATTACAAATTTAATTAGCATGAATGTTTGTTGATCATATTGTTATATTATATATTTTAATTATTGTTATATATTTTAACTGTAATAGTACAAAAACAGTATAGAATGACCTTAGAAGGAGCCATACTGCTATGCCAAAGCTGAAATCTCAAATTCAAGTAAATGTTAAAGAGAACAGAATTTTCAGACAATCCTAAACATAGGATACAATTGTTTCCAAGCTTACAGATTTTAGGGACATGTACACTAATGCTGCCTTTTTATTACCAACTGACCTTTGATCCAGCAGTTCTGAATAGTGCCATTTTTGAGCCTTAATAAATACAGCAGTGTAAAGTCTCCATCTTGGGAATCTTCTCTTAAGATTTGTAAATGTGGTTACCCCATGGCAAGGGCCCCAAAGATCAGTATTCATATTCTCTTTTCTCTAAGAGTGAATAATCCAGGTTTGTTCTTGTAACTTTTTGTCAACTTGATACCAACTAGAATCATCTGGGAAGAGGAACATCACTTCCAGAAATGACTGAGATTGACCTGTAGGTCAGTTTATGGGACATTTACTGGACCAATGATTGATGTGGGGGGTTGAGCACACTGTGGGTGGTCATGAAAAGTACATGGAAGCAGGCTGAACAAGCTAGCAGTAAGCAGCCTTTCTCCATGGCCTCTGCTTCAGTTCCTGCCTCCAGGTTCCTGCTTGGAATTCCTGTCTTCCCTTCTATGGGCTCTGACCCAGGATCTGTAAGCCAACTAAATCCTTTCCTTTCCACGTTGTTTTTAGTCAGTGTTCATCAGAGCAAATGAAGCCAAACCAGAACAAGATTTTTAGGTGTTTTCTCAATGGCTACATGGCTCTACCTGCCCATCTAGGGAAGGTACCTGTCACACCACTCTGTCTCCTTCCTTTGTCTTCAATTAGAGACTTTCCCAGCATGCACTGGAATCAAGCTTATAGCCATGGATATAATGTTGCTTTCATGAACCACATCTCTGAGAATCTAAAATCAGTTTCAGTGAAATTCAGGTGTATCTTATTACCTTTACAAGGTGCTGAAAATGTGGATCAAATATGTATGACTGAAAGAATGAGTCAGATTGCTTTTATAAAAGTAAACTTTAGAAATCTTGGTTTTCACTGAACAGCTTGGGATCTGAAGCACCCTGGACCATCACCTTGGAGCCATTCCCTCCAGAGGAACACCCCCAGTCTTGATGTTGGAGTGATCTGCCTGGAGTGGATGCCACCTTGCAACCTTGGGACCTCCTGCCCTTGCTGGGGAGGAAATAAGGAGATGGGGAGAAGATAGAGTGACTGGGAGGGGTGGGAGGGGGAAGGGAGTTTGAACAAGGGGATACATGAATAAAAAATGAGAGTTTATTCATAATTAAAAAAGGAAAAAAGAAATCCTAGTTTTAAGATATTATGGAGACAGGATTATTTGATTCTGTCATAATGAGCCCATCTCATTCTTATGCTTTGGGATATGCTACATATATAAAGCAGTGAGCCTCAAAGAACTAACAATGTTTGCTTGGTGATACTTGTTACAGAGCAGATCTTACAAACTGCCAAACCAGGCTCTCAGGTTTTGATTTGACTCAAAACTTACTGTATTATCCTATGGAGTAAACTCGACAGACCAAGTCCCCTATATATGTGTGTGTGTGGGCACACATACACACACATGTGCATGTGCGTATATGTGTTTGTATGTGTAAATACATACTTAAAGTATGGTTAATAAAAATGTATATACCTGAGTTAGCATTATACAGATTAAATTAATTTGCTTTGAAACAGGAAAATAACTATGTATAAAATACAAATTGCATGTCATGTTGCTGCTCTAAACAGAGACAGTAGCTTGTAAGCACTTCCTGTTTCCATCATAGTTTGATAAGGACATCAGAATTCTACAACAAAGCAAGGAATCTGTTCTTTGACCTCAGGATGTGCCACCCTGTGGAGAGCTGCATTGTACCACGCCCTAAAGGTGGCGCTGGTTTCCGCCTTCCACCTTCCTGATGGGATGGTGAGTGCTCTCGGGAGTAAACAACTCCTTATTTGCTGTAGGCGAGGATGGTGGCTTGCTTCTGCGCCTCAGGACCTATGGGCGATGTCCATGTGGCTTACCAGGATTGGAAGCCCAGAGGGTATTTAGCCACGAGTGGACTTCCCCCCAGGGTCGTTTGTCGTTCGTCTGAGAGTGTGAGTGAGTGAGTGAGTGAGTGAGTGAGTGAGTGAGAGAATGAGCGAGTGAGTGAAAGACAAGAAGATATCTGAAAGGCCCGAATAAACTGCAGAGAGAAGGATCTGGTGTTGCGTCTTCCTTGCTGGCAAGGTTGCACGCGGCACCACCCTAATTTTCTTAAGTAACTGCTGATTGTGTCTAGCTCATAAAAGAGTGCAGGCAATGAGGAGAAGGAGGAGGAGGAGGAAGAGGAGGAGGAGGAGGAGGAAGCCGCTGAAGCTTAGCTCTGTGTTCCTCTTCAGTGTAGAGAATCTTTTATTTCTAAACAGATTTTGTGCCTCAGAGAGAAAGTGAATATGACTTCAAATTTCTGTACTTAATGAAATTCAAAGCATGAAAACAACTTTCCAGAAGATGTAAAAATAGTTGTCAGTGGAAGCATTAGCAAAGTTCATCCCGACAAGGTGGCAAGATTGTTTACTTCTCAATTTAATCTAACAAGCAGTGTGACTTTTCACTCATGCAATTTCGTTTCTAAGTGACAAAATGTTCAGTCTTAGAGATCTGGGTAAGTAATGGCTAGGGTAGACTCAAGTTGTCTAAGTAACCTGCTGCAGAAATCTTCTGATCTGGTTACTGGCTCTGCACTAGCTACTGCTATTTCAGACCTTTGATGCATAAATTAAAACCAGGAAAAGTTAAGAGCTAGCATAGGCATTTCATAGTAGTTAAGTAACATGCTGACTTTCTATGTACCCTACATGGAGGAGATGGATGGAGGTTCATTCAATTTGAGTGAGTTCTTATTTTTTTTTCCTCGATTTACAGATTTGAATAAAAGAGAGTGAAATGTACAAGTTAAAAAATGTTGTAAAATATGAATAAATATTTTTACATGTACATAATGTTTCTCTAGGGAACTGTAAATAGGGAAAGAAAACAGTTGGCATTTCCGGCAGCACACTGGAATCATAGGAATGTGCTGAATACTGATGTTTCTGTCCTAGCCCGAGGTAGCCTTACTCAGCTTGACAAGGAATTCTGCCTTGTCACCATTTTACCCTGCATTTTAGTTTTTAGAATTCTTTTTGTATACAACTGTAAGCTGTACAATAATTCAGATTTAAAATTCAGCATGACAGGATTTGATTTGGATGGTTACCCTTTGAATTTTTATCCATTTTCTCCTTTGAAGCATTTTAATTAGCATATAGTAATTATACAGAATAATGAATTACATTACGACATTTTCACACATGTATCTCATGCATTCTGGTTATATCTACTTTCCATTACTTCTCTTCTTCTCTCCCACTCCTACTGATTTCCCATTCTTTTCCTAGCTTGTCCCTCATTCATTTCCAAGCTCTTATGTCTTGGCCTAATGAGTTTCACTAGTTACTTAGGGGGACTTGGCTAAGAGGCTGTATATGGGAGCTCAGGCTATGCTACTTTGTCAGTGGCTATACCACTAAAGGGAGTGTTTCTCATTCTCTCCAGAGGACCTACAGGTCCTCAGGGAGAAAGGAGGCCTACAGAGCTCTTCTTCTATGATAGGGTGTTGATGAGTTCAATTTTGCAAGTCTTGAGTAGATAATCAGAGTTGCTGAGGATTCTTCAGTACAGTGGCATGTCAAACCTAGAGGACAAGTCTATGACACTGCACCATCCTCTGGCTCTTACATTTTTTTCTTTTCTTCTATGATATTCTCTGAGCCATAGAAGGGATGCTATAGATCTCCATTTATGGCTAGGCATTCATCAGACATCTATATTCAGCACTCTAACCAGTTGTGAGGTTCTGCAGTTACCATTCTTTACAGCAAAAATCTTGAAGCTTTACTCACTGAAGATGACAGCAGCTTTAATTTATGGTCAAAAAACTTGTTGAGAAGACAATAGATAATGTCCATTCAGAAAAAGAACAACATCAGAGCTTCTTCTCAGGGGTCCATGTGGTGATATATTTTATATTTAATAAAACCATTCTGGTATATCAGAGAACAGATCCACCCACAGTCAAGCCAGGAGGGTCAGAGAGTGGTGACTCACCCCTTTAATCTCAGCATAGGAAAAACCAGGAGTGGTGACCTATGCCTTTCATCCTGAAACTCCAGAGACAGAGATTTTTCTATATTTCTGTGAGTTCAAGGTCTAACTACCAAACAGTAGTAGCTTACACGTTTAATCTTAACTCTAGAATATGATGCAGAGTTGGACTCGCAAGTGAAACAACTGGGAGAAGATTTTTTTAAGAAGGCGTAGGCATGCAGTGGGATATTCTTTAGAAGTGACGAGCCAGGCTGAGGACTTTGGAAGATAGCTGAGTAAGAATTGACTGTGGACTCTCTGCTCCTCCCTGTTCTAGAGACAGCCGCATCTTTTCGTGCAGTGCCAGCCTCATTCCCAAGACAGATGGTGAACATCAGAGTGAACGGATTTGGCCGCATTGGGCGTCTGGTTACCAGGGCTGCCTTTCTAAATGACAAAGTGAATGCTGTTGCCATCAATGATCCCTTCATTGACCTCAACTACATGGTCTACATGTTCCAGTTTGACTCCACCCATGGCAAGTTCAACGGCACAGTCAAGGCTGAGAATGGGAAACTCATCATCAATGGGAAGCCCATTACCATCTTCCAGGAGCGAGATCCCACCAACATCAAATGGGGTGATGCTGGTGCCCAGTACATTGTAGAGTCTACTGGTGTCTTCACCACCATGGAGAAGGCTGGCGCCCACTTGAAGGGTGGGGCCAAAAGTGTTATCATCTCCGTCCCTTCTACTGATGCCCCCATGTTTGTGATGGGTGTGAACCATGAGAAGTATGACAATTCTCTCAAGATTGTCAGCAATGCTTCCTGCACCACCAACTGCCTAGCCCCCCTGGCCAAGGTCATCCACGACAACTTTGGCATTGTGGAAGGACTCATGACCACGGTCCATGCCTTCACTGCCACCCAGAAGACTGTGGATGGCCCCTCTGGGAAGCAGTGGTGTGATGGCCGTGGGGCTGCCCAGAACATCATCCCAGCATCTACTGGTGCAGCCAAGGCTGTGGGCAAGGTCATCCCAGAGCTGAATGGGAAGCTCACAGGCATAGCCTTCCATGTTCCTACCCCCAATGTGTCTGTCGTGGATTTGACTTGCCACCTGGAGAAAGCTGCCAAGTATGATGACATCAAGAAGGTGGTGAAGCAGGCCTCTGAGGGCCCACTAAAGGGTATCCTGGGCTACACTGAGGACCAGCTTGTCTCCTGTGACTTTAACAGCGACCCCCACTCCTCCACCTTTGATGCTGGGGCTGGCATTGCTCTCAATGACCACTTTGTAAAGCTCATCTCCTGGTATGACAATGAATACGACTACAGCAACAGGGTGGTGGATCTCATGGTCTACATGGCTTCCAAGGAGTAAGAAGCCCACCCTGGACCACTCACCCCAACAAGGATGAAAGAGCAAGAGAGAGGCCCTCGGTTGCTGAGCAGTCCCTGTCCCAACTCAGCCAACACTGAACATCTCCCCCAGTTTTCATCCCAGACCCCGGAATAACAGGAAGGGCTTAAGGAGCCCTACTCTCTTGAATGCCATCAATAAAGTTCACTGCACCCCCCCAAAAAAAAATTGACTGTAGTCTGTTTCATTGCTCTGCTATTCTAGCCTGATTTTATTAAATATAAAATGTATTCCAACAGGTCTGTGTTTTCCTGGCCACACCATTGACCAGCTATGAATTCCTGTCTATAGCTCCTAAAGCCAATCAGAAAGCAGCTGGACTTGCTATTCTTGTATCTGTACTGGCTGGTTTTGTGTTGACATAAGCTAGAGTCATCAGAGAGAAGGGAGCCACAGCTAAGGAAATGCCTTCTTGAGATCCAGCTGTAAGACATTTTCTAATTTAGTGATCTATGGGAAAGGGTACTATGCTTGGGCAGGTGGTCATGAGTTCTATAAGAAGTGGGCTAAGTAGGCTGGGGAAGTAAGCTCCACTCCATGGCCTTTGCATCAGCTCCTGCCTCCGGAATCCTGCCTTGTTTGAATTCCTGTTCTGACTTCCTTTACTGGTGAACAGCAATGCTGCAGTGTAAGTCAAATAAACCCTTTTCTCCTCAGCTTGCTTTTTGGTCATCGCAGTTCGTCCCAACAATAGGAATTCTGAGACAGCATTAGTTGGCATATCGCTTAGGTAGCTGTTAGCAACATTCAAGGTCCATAGGGGAGTGAGATTATTGGTAACAATCTCCAGCAGCCTGCACCACAGCTTCTGACCCTGTGAGGGCTTGGCATGGAGGGAGCCCCCAGCTAAGCCCACTTGGCTTGCTCCATTCCCTACCACTAGAGGATATGGTATCTCCCACAACAGGGGCCTACCATCTAGTACTTGTGTCATCAACAGCAGTGACAGCTGCCATATTATTTTGGACCCCTCCCCCAGCCAATAACTTGTAGCTGAGTAGCTACCTCTGCACTAGGATTTTTCACTAAATAACCTGTGGCCATGGGTAAGAGTTTTCATCCAGGCATTAGCATTCAAACCTATTTTAAACCCTGTTTTAAAGTAAATAAATAAATGATGGAAGGAAGAAAGGAAAAGGAAGGAAGGAAGGAAGGAAGGAAGGAAGGAAGGAAGGAAGGAAGAAGCCAGCCAGCCAGCAAGCAATATTGTTAGATGACCTCACCTCAGAAAGTGACAGGTTATGAGATGTTTTCCTTTCTTTCTTTTTATTTTCTCCAGGAGAGAACACAGTCTCCTACTACCACAAATTACACAGGTGAGTTTCCCAAATTTGGGGAAATCACAGGGGTCAGGAATTCCGGAGTGCAATGGATAAGCCTCGCTCTGGGAAAACCACTTTCATGATCATGGTACCTCCCCTGCCAGGCAAGTGTGGTTTTGTTTTGTTTTGTTTTATACATTCTCATTATTGGGTGACCTCTAACCCACCTCTGTCCCCCATCTCCTGTCTGCCTTTCTCTCTTTTGGGGAATTCCGCCTTTCACTTTCAAATCAAGTATGTTCTGCTCCCTCCTTAAGCCCCTTCCTCTCCCTCTGATGCCTTTCTGCTGTTTTGGTCTTGATGTCCACTCACACCCACATGAATATACTGTGTAACTAGAGCTACACTCTCAGAGAGAAGACGCATCACTTGTCTTTCTGAGTCTGGGTCACCTCACTTCATACATCATTTTCCAGTCTCATTCATTTTCCTGCACATTTCTTAATTTCAATTTCTCTTTCCTGATGACTGAAATTCCATTGTGTGTGTGCCGGGTTTATTAACCATTCAGTTGTTAATTGACACCAGGCTTGTTCCTTTGACTTGCTGTTGTGAAGAGAGGAGCTATAAACACGGTGGGCCTCCATGGTAGTTGGATAGAGTCCTTTGGTGAGATCATAGTCCTATGGCAGTTCCACTTTTATATTTTAAAGGATCCTCTACATGGATTTCCAGGGGAATTGAGCCAGGCCAGTTTGCTCTCCCATCCTCAGTGTGTACAGGGACAGGTTCTCTGTTGCCATATCCTTATCAGCATTTGCTGTCATTTATTTCTTGGTGGTAGTCATTCCAACTAGCATGTAACAGAACCTCAGTGTGGTCTTAATTTGTATTTCTCTGATGACTAAGAATGTTGGGCAGTTTTTGAGTTCTTGCTAGCTATTTGTTTCCTCTTTTCAGAACTCTATTTTGTTCCTTGATCCAATTTATTTAATTAATTTTTTTGTTTTATTTTTCTTGTTTAGTTTTACAGTTCTTTATATACTTTGGATAAAAACTCTCAGATGAATAGCCGGGAAAGAGTTTTCTCATTCTGTATATATCTCTTTCCTTTTCTATACAGAAGCATTTCACTTTCATGAGGCCCCATTTTTTAAACTGTTGGCCTTATTTTCTGAGCAACCAGAGACCCACTCTGAAAGTCCTTCCCTGTATCTATGCATTTAAGTGATTTTTGTACTTTTCTTCCATCAGTTCCAAAGTTTTACATCCTACATTAAGTTATTTGATGCATTTGCAGTTAATTTTAGTGACAGATAGAGATATAATAACCCTGCTTTGGATTCCTCGCAGTCCCCAGAATCATTTGTTGACAAGTCTTTTCTCTCATAAATATTTTCTTTGGCATTTGTGTCAAGAGTCAGCGATCTGCAGCTGTGCAGGTTCATAACTGTGTTCTTGGTCCTTTTCTGTTGATCTACATGACTGTTTTGTGCCACTTTTATTCCTCTGGCTGTCTATACTGACTTGGCCTTAGGTTTTGGAGTATCTCAGCATAATTCTTTTTTACAATAGTTTCTTTGACTATTTGTAATCTTTTGTGCTTACACATGGATTAAATTACACAATTTAAATTAAGAGGAGTCTTTCACAACTTTATGAATGCTTGTGATGTCTCCTGGTTACTCTCTCCCCATACTATCCTTCTTTTTTCCCACCTCAATCACCTGCACATCCTTCCTACTGTCCCTTTCCTAGATTTTCAACACGTTTTGTTACATGACTCATGTGGTAAAGGCAGTCATCAGTGTGACCAGTGAATTGATACCATCCATTGCAGTCTGGTGGGGTTACCAGTACATACACAACTGAAGACACCAACTTTCCCTTTCCCTGAATCTATCCATAGGACATAATTCAATAGTAAAGTATAGGGTTTTCTAAGTCCTCCATCTTTGCCTGGCCATTGATAATCTTCTTATGTAGATCTAATGTAGTTATCCATAGTTGTTGAGATTTCATGATTGCAATTGGCATATTACCTTAGAAGTTTTTGCTTGTGTGCATAAATCTTGAAGGACTTCCTGTGGTTTTGCCTTAAAAAATTCTTCCCCATACCTCTCTTTTCAACAGGCCTGAAATTTGGCTTTAAGGCTGTCATCCTGCTAGCATCTAATCAATAAATCTTTTAATTATAATTGGATTAAGTCTATAATCTCTCCCCAGGACTCACAAACTCCATTAACACTCTGAGTTTTGATTCCGTGGATTTTTGAGTGGATCAACAGTAGCAAGTATGGAGTACCTTCTGTGCAGAGGGCCAGATCCCAGCAGTTGTTGGTTACTCCCGTAACTGTTGTGCTACTATCGCCTACATGGGCACATTTTCTCTGGAAGGTTGATATTATAGTTTGTAGGATTCACAGCTGGATATGTCAACTGATGTATTCCCCATTACCCTGCTAAGAGTCTGCATAATATCTTTGGAACTCTGAAATCTAGTTGGGTAGAAGGAGGCTTGCAACACAGTTTGAGCTTGATTTCTCTATATCATGTACCAAGGATTCTAGTGCTTCTGACAACAAGCCATATCATATAGTACTTATGGGAAATGAAGAACAATGACAAGGACTTGAGATTTGTATGGGCCTCTAAGGCTTTACTGGCAAAGAACTCATAAGGAGTTATCTCATTCTTACCACCAGGATTTTTGTGTAATAAACCATAGAATCAGGGAAGGGCTTTTTTGAAGAGCTTTTGCAAGCCATGCATGGTGCCTCCCTTCTAACATTTATTTTAGTTTTGGTTACAAGAATATAAGTTTCCATCTGGCTTCTTCATTTTAGCTGACCATTCCAGTTCAACCCCTTAAACTCAATTTCTCCAATTTATTCATAATTAAACCTTTCTACCCTCAGTATTCTTTTATTCTACCTATAGTCTATTATCCACCCTCCCTCAAGACATCCCTCTCCCAATGGCATCTCTCTCTGACTTGTATAGGAACTCTAAATTGAGTATACAAAATTATAAGTCTAAAGCTAGAACACAGATGTGAAAGAGAAAGTCACATGGTGACTGTTATCCTGTCCTGAAGCCATCTCACTCAGCCATTTCATCTCAATGTTTTCTAGGTCCATCCACTTATATGAAAGTTTCACAGTTTAATTTTTCTTTACAGCTGAATAAAATTGTACTGTGTTTGTCACATTTTCATGATCTACTCATTGGATAATGGACACCTCGGCTAGTTCTACTTCCTTGGTATTATGAATAGAGCTGCAGTAAACGGAGATGAGGAAGGAAGTTGGTGACAGGCTATGAAGTCCTTTGGGTACATACCTAGAAGGGGAATAACTGAGACATACAGTAACTGGTTTTTTGTTGTTATTGTAGTTGAGGAGTCTTCACAGTGATTTCTTTAAAAAAATTTTATTAATTTATTTGCCTGGAACTGGAATTACAGACAGTTGTGAGCTGCCATGTGGTTGCTGGGAATTGAACCCTGGTCCTCTGAAAGAGCAGACGGTGCTCTTAACCACTGAACCATCTCTCCAGCCCCCACAGTGATTTCTAAAGTGATTCCACAAGTTGGCAGCTGCATCAACAGTATTTTCTTATAACATTTGTTGTTATTTGATTTCTTGATAACCATTTTGACTATGGTGAGATAGAATCTCAAAGTATTTTAAAATTTGCATTTACCTGGTGGCTAATAATGTTGAGAACTTTAAAAGTATTTATTAATCATTGGCATTTTATTTTTGCTACATGCCTGTAGCCCATTTCTTGAATGGGTTGTTTGTTTTCTTTGTGTTTTGTGTTTTGGGATTCTCTATGTATTTGGATTTGTAGCTTGAAAATATTTTCTCCAATTCTATGGGCTGCTTATTCACTTGATTGTTTTTCTTGCTGTTCAGAAGCCTTTTAGTTTCACAAAGTCTCGTTTATCAATTGTCAGTCTTGTTTCTTGAGTAAAAAATTATGAAGTCCTTATCTATGCATCCTTCTGACTTTCTCTTCTAGCACTTTCAGAGTTTCAGGTTTTATACTGAGATCTTTGACCCACTGGGAGTTAATTATCATGTATGGAGAGTGACAAGGATCAAGTTTGTTTCTTCTACAAGTGGTCATCCACGTTCACCAGTACTATTGCCTGAGGGCACCTTATATTTTCTCTAATGCATACTCTTAGTGAAAAATCAGGCGATTGTTGTGATTCAGGCTTAACTCTGTTCTTTGTTCTATTAACCTACTGTCTGTTTTTGTGCCAATATAATGCCATTCTTATTATTATGACTCCATATTATTACTTGAAATTGGACATGATAATGCCTTCAGTACTCTTCTTTGTAGTTGACTTTTTTTTCTTTTTACTTGTTGCTCCTTGGGGGCCCCCACCCAGCTCCCAAAAACAAATATGAGGAGACTTAATCTTACTTATGAATGTCCAGCCTTAGCTTGACTTATTTATAGCCAGCTTTTCTTAACTTAAATTATACTGTCTTCCTTTTGCCTCTGGGATTTTGCCTTTCTCTATTCTATATTTCTTTCTACTTTCCTCCATGGCTGCTTGTGTAGCTGGCTCTCCTCTTGTGTCCTCTCCTTCTGCTTTTCTCCTTCCCTTTCTTCTCCTTCTATTTATTCTCTCTGCCTGGCCTATCCTTCTCTTGTCTAGCTAGAGATTGGCCATTTAGCTCTTTATTAGACCAATCAGATATTTTAGACAGGAAAAGTAACATAGCTTTACAGAGTTAAACAAATGCAACACAAAAAAATGCAACACATCTTTGCCCCACTAAACAAAAATTTACAGTATAAACAAATGCAACATATCCCAAGCTAACATTCCACAATAGTGCTTTTACTCAAGATTGCTTTAGCTTTTGAAGGTCTTTTCTGTGTTCAACTTAATTTTGAGATTTTTTTCTATGTCTGTGTAAAACAGTATAGGGATTTTGATTGTGTTTGTAGTGAATCTATAAATTGCTATTGGTAGGATGGCCATTTTCCAGTTTTTGTGTTTTCTTAGGCTCAAATCCCATTATTTGTAGCCTCTTTAAATTTATTCAGGTGTTTATTTGTGATCTCTTTGTATTCCACAAACTCTCTGAAAATGCTTATAATTGTTCTTTTTAACTTCCATGTCTTAGGTTTCATCTAAAATTTTCTCATTGGTGACACTTGCCATGAGATTGGTGATTTGGGAAGACAGTAGAGGAGAGATAGACTTGTGTGCTCACAGGTCAGGAGGATCACTCTATGAAAATGGCCATCCTCCCAAAGTTAAACATATTTTCTAGAGTTTTTACTGCTGTGCTGTTTTTTATTTTTTAATGTTCCTTGTGATTTTTTTCAGTGGATTGAAAGCAATCTGTCTGCATGATATAATGATGCAATAGTGGCAGAAATATTATGGGAGTAAACAACCACTTTTTGATTGAATTTAAGGCCCATTATATTAGATGGAACCCATACCTGTACTGCTAAAGTAGCCAAGAACCTTAGACACAAGTTTAAGGGAAAAGCTACTGCTATTATTTTACTAAGGGGACATAACTATAAAGTGACACTTAATGACATATTGTCATAGCCAAAGGCCAGTGTTTAACTTAACCCTTATACAAGAAGCTTCTTCTTGCAGTTGATAGTAACTAACAGAGGCCCACAGCTGGACAATGTACAGAAATTGAGAAAGTTTAGAACATCCAGTCCTAAATGGGGCACCTTTATTAAATAATTGCCTTGAGGTTGGTGGAAATTTCACAGTCACTTTAGTAGAAGTGTTTTCAATATGCAAGAAGGATAGGTTTTGTATAGTTGGGGTATGTTTCACTCTATTACACTGTGTTCATGACATCAAGCTTTATCCCCAAACTTCTCCTATGGAATACTGTTTACAATCACAGTCACTATCCAGGCATAAACACAATGATTGAAGAATTCCACAGGGGGTCTCTCAGTGTTCCTCCCTGGCCACTTGATTTGAATAGTTTGTTCAGATGGTGTGAACAGTATTTAAATATGGTCATTTGTTTTTTTACTTGCTTCATTCCCTCTAAGTTTACATAGATTTATTCCATTGATAAAATATTTAAATTACATGAATTACATGGATATTGTGAATTGTTCCTCTTTAAAATCCATCCTTTTAATTTTAAAGGCAAATATACCACCATCAAGTGGAGCAAATCTTTTATGACATAGTGCTCAACTTGATAACTATATTTTCATTTCTAAAATAACATTTTTTTTTCTTCTCTTAGTTGGTTTTAGAGAGAATTAATTGCTGTAAATTTGAGGTAGAAAAATGTAGTCAGAAGTTTTTGGCCCTGCCTAGCCTGGAGGTCTGGACGTGCAGTCCCAAATAATTACACAGAGGCTTATATTAACTACAAGCAGTTTGGTCTATGGCTCAGTCTTATTACTTGCTAACTCTTACACTTTAAATTAACTTGTATTTCTATTGATGTTTAGTCATGTGACTTGGTATCTTTTTGCTCAGTGCAGCATTCTCATCCTGCTTCCTCTGTGTCTCGCTGTAGTCTCTGACTACAGAATAAATCTTCAGTTATATGAAGAAAAGCAGGAATTTGATGACATTTATGAAGATCATCAGCCTAAAAACATCTAGTTTTACACAGATCCTTAGAGTCATGACATTGACAGGAATCCTTGGCAGTAACTGCAGTTGTTAGTCCAGGTCCTGAACACAAGGAAATTAGATGTTTATATCAACATAGTAGTTATTTAGCTGTTGTTCCTCTAATTTTATATTCTTAACAATTGTAGACTAAACCTGTTCTTCTACATTTAATATCATTTAAATTCTTATATTTAAATATAATGTATTTGTATTTGGTTTAGTTTAATGAATACACTTAATACCAATTATGTCTGAGCATAAGCGAACATTGCATCCTGACATTCTAACATTGGCTCTAAAATAATTCATATAAATGATATATTTGTCCTAAAAATATACATTATGTTGAAAACAATGAAGCAGGATGTTTCTTGCTCATCCATACTGTGTAATAATCTGAGAACCTCAATTACTTCAGGTATAAATTACAAAGCAAATGAACACCCCTCATTTAAATGTACTTTTCACCCACAGTCTATCAAGATGGGAGTAGTAAGCCACTTCAGATCATAAAAACAAAAGAAAGAAAGAAAGAAAGAAAGAAAGAAAGAAAGAGAGGATGAAAGGAAAAAGAGATCTGCTGCCACGTTGTCTCTTTTTAAGAGAGCAAGTAGGCATAGATCCACATAGCCGCACCTGGGGGCATGCTCTGCCAGTGGCGCCACTCTACTGTGTGCCAAACACATGCACGGCATGTCTGGAACACACCCACATTACTTTTATTAAATATACAATATATCTGTTAGGATTTTGTGTGCATCTGGAATGGCACAAATACAAATTACCTGGTATATCTGGCAGCAGGTTTCTGTGAATTCAGAGGCCTCATGGGGGATGTGGTGGAAGGATAGCAGGAGACACTTAAAAGCTGTTTCTACGTAAAAGGACTTTATTGTTAGAGGGATAGGTTATGTTTAACAGAGAAGGCTATGATAACAGAGAAGGTTATGATATCAGAGAAGGGGGAGGGGAGAAAGAAAAGAGAGGAAGAGAGAGAAAGAGAGGAAGAGATAGGAATGCAGAGTGCTCCCCAGAGAAACAAAAGCAAGAAAGAGATTCAGCAGTAGAAAATTCCTCTTAAAGGGGACTTGACATCAGGACTCAGAGGAGGGCTTGGCTTTAGAGACTAACAGTATCACCACATATCTCTTTTTGTGTAAAAAAATAAATAAACAAAAAAAAGAAGGTAACTAAAATGAGAAAAACTATATACAATATATACAAGTAATGGTGACATCAGTAATGTTCATTGCATTAACAATTGACACATTCAAAGAAAATATTCTGTTATTTATCCCATTTTGGTGAGCCCAAAGGATTGTATCTAATTTACTTTCTACCTAACTTGTATTATCAACTGGAAACTATCTTTATAGGAGATTCTTATTTTATTTTCATGATCCTTTTCTGTATGCTTTCACAATGTTAGGGGAGTTCAATATAAAGGGTCTAGGAAAAGCACGTGTTTGAAGCTAGAGTTTTTGGTACATATTTTTCAACACTGTGCCTCCATGTTCCACAGAACCAGTGTTCATTCTTTAACAAGCTTTTAAGAGTGTGTGTTGAAACAAAAGCCTTCACTTTTCTGAAACAAATTATGTTCAAAAGGACCTTAAAAATAGAAGCACTTTAGAATATTGGCATTCTCCAAATCATTGCACTATATGTTCCTTTGTATGGTATGGTTACCATTTGCTTAAAATTTCTTCTCTCCTATGCTGAAAATGGATACATTCATTGATTTTCTGGCACATGGAAATTTTTGGCACATGTGATAGTTTTACTGCAAAGTCAAATATTATCTCTGTAAATTAAAAAAAATGAATCTAAAGCCAGAATACAATATAATTACAGGCTTAAAAACTGTTGACTTAAAAAAAGGTTTCTTTATTAAATCCTGAATAGTAAAATTGAATATTCCTTGAGTGCTACCTCTTTGAAAAAAATCCCCAATAGATCATATTCCAAAAATAACAGCTTGCAATATCTTTAAAGCTTCAGGGATACAATAAACACAGATTAAATTTCCAGATGAAAGTCTGGGGACTTCACCAGTCTTTGTAGGACAGAAAATATAAATACAAGGCCATTGTGTTTTTTTGACAAATGGAAGACAAAGAAAGGAAAATGCTGAGATAAAACACCAATAAGTAAATTTTATAAAAACTTGAAGATTTCTGGAAGGACTTTATTCCAATTGTGTTGTTTAACAGACATTTAGTTAACTAAATATTCATGAAGTAAATGCAGATTTTCAAGTTTATACACTCTTATGTTTGGCAGGATGGAATCTTTGTTTTGAAATCTGCCTTTTCTTGCCCCGTTTCTACTCCATTCCATCTGGGACCTAAATGTCACAGGGTGTTCTTACAAGACTGTAAAAGTATATTTATGTTTAAACACATGCTTACATATGATAAGACATGAGTCTCAGTCCTGAAGAACTAAATACATACTATACTTAGTAGATATCATATCTATACCCTAGGAAGGAACACCAGGAGATCTCAGTGTTGGAAGCCTCCACTGTGTTTCCAATAGCTTGTCACACGGTACAACATAATGTTGTTTACTAGTATAGAGTATTGACATGGGCTTGTAATACTGAAAATGTTTTCTAATTAAAAAATAATTGGGAACAAGGTCATTTGAGAATCACTGAGCATTTTTTCTCTCTCATTGAGTGCAGTTTTCCCTCTGAGAACTGAGCAAATAGTTTAATATCTTTTTATTATTATTTTATTTTACATCAGGACTGCAGTTTCCCCTCCCAGTTCTTTCCCTCACACTTTGTTCTCACCCCCCAATCCACTCCTCTTCCAATTTTATTGAGGAAAAGGCAGGTCTCCAGTGGATATCAACAAAACGTGGCATATCAAGATGCAGTTAAGACTCTGAGAGATGGCTCAGAGGTTAAGAGCACTGACTGTTCTTCCAGAGGACCTGAGTTCAATTCCCAGCAACCACATGGTGGCTCACAACCATCTATAATCACACCTGATACCCTCTTCTGTATACTGTATACATAATAAATAAATCTTAAAAAAAAAAAAGACAAAGTATTAAGGCTGGGTAAGACAAACTAGTGTGAGAGGAAGGATCCCAAAAGCCAGGAAAAGAATCAGAGACACTTCCTCAGGTAGGAGTTCCACAAGAGGGCTAAGCTAAGCCACTTTAACATACATGCAAAAGGCCTAAGTTAGTTCCATGCAGACTCCCTGGTTGTAGAGTCAGTCTCTGTGAGCTCCTATAAGCCCAGATTAGTTTACTCTATGGGTTTTCATGTGATATCGTTGTCTAGTCTGATTCCTACCATCCTTTATCCCCTTCTGCAGCATTCCCCAGCTCTGTCTATGGCTGTGACTCTGTATCTGTTTCCATCAGTTGCTGGATGAAGCCTCTCTGATGACTATTGGGCTCAGCAATAATCCTGGCATATCCCACAGGCAAGGCACAATGTAGGTCGAAGGTTATGTGGCTGAGTTGGTTTTCTACTCCTTCTACATGAACAAAGTCTTGCCTGATCAAAGGAGATGGCCCGTTCAGGCTACTTATTTATTATTGCTAAGAGTCTTAGCTGGGGTCATTCCCTTGTGCAAAGTTTTTAACCTGACCCCTAAATGTCCCCAATCTCTCTTTTCAGTAGTCTTTTTCAGTCTCTTCCCCTCTGTTCCTACCTCCCAACTTGACCTCTCCTATTCCTTTCCCATCCACCCGCAGTCCACTCACAAAATCTATTAAACTACAGAGTAGTTTAATATCTTAGTTATTATGGTAATTCTTTGCTTGGTTTTATAACTTACAAAGCAATCTTTGGTAGCCAGTTCCACTTAACTCTCAGTATGCTCCTATAAGATGCATATCTCTAATGAACATCGTCTAAATTTTAGAGAAGGAATACTATCTTAGAATGATCTTATGGTTAGCAAGACAGTGATAGGCAATCTTAACTGCCTTTTCTTCTTTATTTTGCATTCTTTCTCTCTTCTAAGTTCTGTGATAAATCTAATGTAGTTGTTTACATTAGGGAAATAAAAAGAAAGAAAGAATATGTTTATGTATTGAAACAGACAGTGAATTGTGGATTCGGTGGTGGAAATACATGGATGCTCCTACTTAATTATTTTTCTTACCTAGTGAAATCAGGAATGAGCAAGGTTTCTCACTGGAAACAAGGATAGGTGAGGCTGTGTTGGATGATTGACAGTGAAGAACACAGGAGCTGGCAAGATCTACACACATATGAGAATGCAAAAATCCATAATCTAAAGTTCTGGAATGCCTGTGGAGCAGCTGAGAGCTTTGTTTTGGCCTGAAATGCACTATGGTCTCTTTAAAAAATGCTTTAGCCTCTTTACACAAAGACACACAAAGGTTTATTACATGGTTTGGTTATCATAGCCTCAGTATTCACTCAAATAGAATCAAGTCTTAGAAAGTAAGTACTGCTATGGTGCTTTGCTCTAGATTTGTATTTTTAAAAATAATTCTTCAGTGAAAAAAACCAAGAAGAACATTTTTCTAATCCCAACACTTGGAAAGCTGAGGCAGGAGGATTATGAGTTCAAGGTCAATTCAAACTATCTCAAAAAATGTTATCAGAGATTTTTGGAACAACAGTTGCTTTTAGGGCTGAAGCAAGAAATGTTTAAAAATTGAGTTTGTGTCATGATGTAGTGCCCAAAATTAAGGAGGCAATAAGTAGAAGAAGGGGAATAAAACAATACAGGGGTTAACTAAAGATCATTCAATGGCCAAAACTAGAAAATCTACATGTTAGAATCCATCCCTGCACAAAAAAATAAATATCCACATGCCAGTTGCATATGAATTTAGCTCAATGATTTGATAAGTTAGAAAATGTGGGGGTGTAATAGGGGAAGTAGCACATCTTCCATAGAAGATTCTAAATGAAGAACTTTTTTTTCTCAAATATGGAAATACTTTGTGACTTCCTTATAGAAAGTACTTAAAGGAAAGAAATGAGAAAGAAATGTAGCTATGGAGAAGAGACACATGAGACACCACCTCTGCCAGGTGGTCAACATTGACATCTCAGGTGGTGTGTTTTGTTCACACTCTTTGGTTTATGTTGTGTTGAAAGGGTACTTTACCATCTGTGAGAGTTCTCTCAAAATCCCCAAAGCTCAATTTTTTTTTTTTTTTTTTTTTTTTTTTTTTTTTTTTAGGAAAGTATCAGAAAATCACAGATTGAGGGATAGTCTTGCAGATTGTACTTTTCAAAATGTCAGCATCATTAAAATCAAAGAAACGGCACTGAGAGGACTCTGAAGACACAGGAGGATCACGTATAATGTGAACTCAGAAGAGTCCTAGGACAGATGATGGCTGTTATGGAAGAAAATATGAATAAAATATGTGTCAAAGTGCATCATCTGCTATGATGAATGTAGCATGGTAAAAGGATGTTACCAATAGAAGACCCAAGCTGCCTACACTGGAGCTTTGTACCATCTTTGAAATCTCTCTATAAAATTGTATTTTAAAAAACTTTTGAAATTTATGAAAAAATATGGCATCTCCTAAGAGTTTGCATATTTGCCTGGAATTTAGCACTGAGTTTCAGCAGTCCTGCTCAATGCTAAATTATTTCCTCAGACTCTGAGCATTCTGGCTTCCCATTCTTTATGATTTCCTCCAACGTGGTCATGGTACCAATACAGCATTTATAGTCTAAGTGGCTGCTTGTCTCATGCAATATAAAATAATTATAGAAATGTAATTATCTTTTAAATTTCTGAAGCCTCTAGGTGTTTAGTATATTCTAATGAAGCTGTTATTAGAATCCAGATTGCTCTCAGTCTACATTTATGTTTGATTCAGGATTATGAGATTCAGTAAATATGATATGAAGCTCCTTAACAACATTCACAGTTTGTGACTTGTGGTCTCAGCATGAAATACATAAACTCTGCACTTACGATGGGTGCCTATCTTAGTCTCCTGTGTGACAAGCATTGTATGGTCTGCTGGAAATGCAGTGTAGGAGACACCATCTGAGACCTCTGATTTATTATATTGCCATTGTTTTCCAAGATGATAGATTAAAACAGGAAATGATAGAGTTCTCAAAACTGGGCTGGTTCTGATGTCTAAGAGAAGAGGCATCAAATATTCATTTTTGTAGGGAAGAAAAGAGCAGGGTTGGCAGGCATGGGGGCTATAAGAAGATACAGAGGGGTTAATCAAAATGTGTTATATATATATATATATATACATATGAAATTATCAAATAAAATTAATAATTTTCTCATTCTCCCTATCAAGAGAACATTATACCCTGTAACAGCCTCAGGAGATGTTTGAAAACTATAAATGTTGTTAAAGGACCATATAATAAAAAAGTTTCTTTTTAGGAGAGACAGACCTCCCCACATAGCAATATCATCAAGATGAAATATTTTAATAATAACTAAATAATTAAAGGCTACTTAAGTTAATCTCTGACTTTTACAATTTACTAGTACATTTTAAACTATGATAGATTCACCATATAGTATGCTCTAAAAATGCTATAAGAATTACTTGGCTTGTTATGTCTGTAGACCTATACAAAATAACTTTACTATGAATTAGCAATATCCAATTAAAAAAATCAATAAAGCCAGCCTCTCTTTACAGTGTTGTTCTCAAGCCTAAGCATGCACAGAAAATGAGATTTCTTTCAAATATATTGTGAAGACCAATCATTGTTTCTAATGCACAGAAAATGTAAATTGAAACACAACATATGTCAGAATAGTATTGCCTATGCTCACTCTCAGACACAGCTCTTTAAGGAGCAATAGGGAACCCTATGTCCCTTAATGAATTTTACATGTAGATTATGGACTGGTTGTCCTTATTTGCAAGATTTTTTTCTCTGGTGAATTGATAAAGGCATCAACCTCATAGTACTTTTCTAGATAAAGAAAAATGAATGGTCTTGAAGCAAGGATGAAATTGATACCAGTTGAGACAATTGTGCAGCTCTTATGGTATCTAAGTAATGAAGAAATCTCATACTTCATTATATAAACTAAAGCTTCATTTTCAACCATGTTTTAACTTTTATCTTATAAATGACACTATTTTTGTTCAAGCTCACAATTGTGAGGATGTTAGTGTAAAGTGTTTAAAATTCACACTGGTGTATTCACTATACCATAGTCTTTGCATTTTACATCACCATTCTATCTGTCCATTTTGTCCTTGAGAGCATTATGTATGTATCAAAAGAAACCCTGTAGCGGGAAATCAGGAACTGTATATGTGAACGATCGGGTCATAGGACTGGAGACGAGCTGGGCGTGGTTAACTGAAAAGGATTCCAGAAGTAGACCTTCGAGGGAGGGGACCAGGACAAAAAGTCGTCATTCTCTCACGAGAGTTCCCCGACCGAGTGCGCAGTTCACTCCAGCTGCCTGAGAGTTCAGACGTACGGCGTGGAGATAAAAAATCTTCCTTAAAAAGGCTCCGGCGCGCTACAACCTCATCCTGTCATCTTCTCCTAAAACCGACTCTGTTTTATAAGCTATTTTCTCCAAATAAACCCTGTTTAAAAACATATCTCAGGGCGAGTTTTTACCGTGATAAAACCCTTTCCTGAGGTGTTAATTATGTACAAAAGAGAAACTGACTGTAAAAGGATTTTCAACATCAAGTACATCATGCTTTTACTCTTTCTTCAGTGCTTTCTTGTAAATGATGGTGAAGTATTAAGAACTTGGCAGACACAATCATGTCATGACCACAGCGTATGACTTCAGACATTGTATAGAAATAGACATATATATATATATATATTATAAAGCCTCTTTAATTGTTAAAGAGATTGACAGGTTAACACCATTATAGACAAGCATGACTCTCTGTACTGGGACAACCAGAAAGGTATGCATTATGCTCTGTCTTATCATACAAATGTATTTATTTATTCTAAAAGGAATATTTCAAACTAGGAATGTCAATGAATGATGTGCTTTGCTCAAAACAATCATCCAGAGTCAACACACAAGGAACAATGCAACTGTGGTATCTGGGGTACAGGCTTCATCCTCACATGGGCAGCATATTTTGGTAGCATTATTAACATGTTATTAGTTACTAGTTTTGTACAAGTAAAGAATGCAGGATTATATGGGTCATCCAATCTTGTACCAGTGCTCTAGAGACACTGAAGTAAGGCAGTATGTGCTAGGGTCAGAGTTCTAACAAGAAGCCCCAAAGGCCATTGCATGAAACTGTGAAAGTGAATGTTAATTTGCAATGGAGAAGCCAGTATGTTGGAGATTCCAGGACCATGGGTCATTGTTGTATTATTTTCTTTTGTTTTGCTATAATAAAGCACCTAAAGAGAAGAGAACTAAGGAGAGAAAGGGGTTTATTTTGGCATACAGTTACAGAGGAATATACTACATTATTGTGGGGAAGGCATGGTAACAGATGCAGGAAAATCTGGCTGGTTACATTCCATGTACCTTTAGGAAACAGAGAGAACAGGAAATGAGGACAGGTTCAAAGCCTCAAACTTGTCTTTAGTGATATCCTTCCTACAGTCATACTCTACTTCCTAAAGAGTTCATGACCTTCCCAAACTGCAAGGATAACTAGGAGCCAAATGTCCAAACACATGAGCCTATGGTGGACATGTTATGGTCAAACTACAATAGATGTCTACAGAGGATCAGTGCAGGCAAGGAATAAAGTCAGCCCCACTCTCCCAAAAGAGGTGCTGTGTGCTGCCAGCAGAAGAGCTGAAGGGGCAGTGGAGATGACATTATCGTGAGCCTCAAGAAATTCTGCTGCAATGTAGGATTCAGTGTCTGTCCTGTTGGGTCTGAGTCTTATAGTGGACAGCTGATCTTCAATATTACTCCTATTTAATCTCTTTTGGAATGGGAATATTTACTCTTTGCCATTGTATATCAAAGTTGTGTAACTTAGTTTTTTGTTTGTTTGCTTTTCTAAAAGAGCTGTCAGAGAAGAGATTGCCTTGAGATTTGTTGACACTTGGATCTCTGCCTTTAAACAGTGTTGGAATTGTTAAGGACAATCAGGACTTAGAAATTGGATTAATCTGAGAGGACTATGAGCCTATGGGAAACAAGGGATATAAAGTTAGGTTTGAAAGTGATGTGTTTGATTTCAGATTAAGAAGGGGTGGAGTTGTGATGGTTAATCTGGATTGTTAATTTGATGAGATTTAGAATCATCTTAGAAATGAATCCCTGTGTATGTTTTTGAGGGATTTTCCAGATTAGGAGTTCTAAAATCGTACATATGGATGCATTGTGTGGGATTGAATTCCAAACAGAATATAAAAATAAGCCAAGGACAAGCTCTCATCTCTCTCTGCTTCCTGGTTGTGGACACAGAGACCATTTTTCTCTTGTACCCATTGCCATGAGTTTCCTGTCATGGCAGACTATATACCTTGATACTGAAAGACAAATTAAATCTCTTGCAAGCCACTTTTGTGAGAGATTTTTTTTTTTCACAGTAAGGAGGACAGAAACTAATGGAGAAGAAAAAAGGACTAACCATGAAAAAGAAATAAGGAAATCTAGGATGACAAGGAAACTAGCTTTTAAAAAGATGAGTATTATGTTAGTTGCCCTAATGAAATAGAGAAGATACTACAAATGACTTAAATGTGATTGAGTTAAATGTTTTACTTATAAACCTGACTGTCCTTCTGGTATGTGTACATAATTGTGTCCCTGTTCACATGTGGGGTGGAGACCTACAGAAGTCACTTCCCATAAGGCAGACACTAAGTGAGTATCACAGATTCCTTAAAAATGGCAATGTACCATCAAAAAAAGTACAAAAGGTTGCAGAACATATGTATGGGCATTCTCCAAGTGTCCCAAGCACCATTGCCATGGAAGAGCTTAGCACAGAAGAAGCCAAGAATTTATGAGTCTGTTATTAGATTTTTGGGAAATGTCACTCCTTGGCAAGTTTCCCTAATTCAAATTAAATGCTCAGTGAAGGTATATTTGTGCCATAGTGTACCCACCTAGACTTTCCACAACAACATCTCCTGGGAGCAATCTGAGGGGAGGGGAAGTTGAGTGGGATGAAGAGTGAGAAAAGTGATCCAAAACACTATTGGTGGATGAAAAAGGAAGAACATGATGCATCATGTGAGCTAATAACCCTGTCCCTCTACAGAACAATAAGCTCAATTCCCTCTTGCATGAGTTAAATTGCTTTTATACTGTTTCATCATAAAAAGAAAATTACTAAATTCTGTGTGTTCTTCAGAATGACCAATGCAGAATTTTCAGTTTATAGTGTATAATGTTCACTATGGCCAACTAATCATTCAACTCCAAATATTCCCAAACAGATTTTTATGAGAAAAATAAATTGATCACTAGAGCTGACTTTCTGGTAACCATTTTGAAATTTGAAAATAAATTAATTTAGAAGCCAGAAACAATATTCAAGCTTTTATTGTTTCTGAAAATGACAAGGACAGTAGTAAGTAGATGAACTATAGTTTTCCCTTTAAAATTTTTAATTGCAAAAATATTTTCATACAACATATTCAGATCATGCTCTTCTCTTTCTCCAACTCCTCCCAGATTTGACCTACCACCTCCCATCCACCAAAATCTGAATCCACTCCCCCTCTTTAGAAAACAAAGCCATACAAGCAAATGATCAATAACATAAATAGATAAATAGATAAATAAATAAATAAATAAATAAATGTGCCCAGAGTCTACAAAATTGCTACTGAGTTACTTTAATATTGGAGAACTGGGCCATGGGGTGAATAATATATTTAGAGAAACTCTATTGCAGAAAACTAGCTTTTCCTTTGCTATTGGAATTAGTTGCTGATATGGCAAGAGCCAGTATCTACTTCTCTCTCTCATTGCTCAAACCCTATTTGGCTTGAACCTGTGCAGGTCCTGTGCATTTTGCCAGACTGTCTGTGTTTCTATACCTGTTTGGAAAATACTGTTTTGTTGGAGTTACCCATCACCTCTGGCTCTTGCAGTCTTTCTGTCTGTGAACCCTGAGGAGAAGGATTTGACAGAGATGTTTAATTTAGAACTTAGTGTCCCAAATCTCTTACTCTTTTCACATTGTCTAGTTGTGGGTCTCTGTGTTAGTTCCTATATGGTGCAGGAAGAAGCTTTTCCAACAATGGCTGAGCAAGGCACTGATCTATGAGGACAACTGAATGTCACTGGGAGTCATTACTATGTTCCTTTGGCAAATACATAGTATTTTGTTTTTCCCAGGTGCATGACCTATCCTGCCTCAGGTTCTTGGGCACCCTAGTAGTATGAGGCATAAGCTCCATCTTGTAGCATGGGCATTAATTTCACTCAGATAGTGTTTGGTCATTCCACCAACATTTGTGCCATCAGCATACTTGCAGTCAGGTCACCATTGTAGACTGCAGAGTTTGCAACTGGGTTGATGATTACCTTTCTCCCCTGATAGCATGCAGAATACCTTCTAGCATCATGACACTAGCCAGTAGGGGTGAAGCCTCTAGTTAGGCATGAGCCTGACTTCTTTATTTTCAAGCAAATATGGAAGTGCAGTATTCAGCAATAAGGTCTTTTACTGTCATTTTGTAGAGAAAAACCAATAACTTCAGCAGCATCTGAGATATTTGAGAGTTTCCATAAGACCGTTTGATAATGAATCTATAAGATGTAATTTATTCTTGTCAGTGGATGATTCATTTTGTGGCATAAGATAATTAGAAGTATATCCTCTAATATTTAATGACTCTGTTTAGATTCCTTTCACAGGTATGTATATATTTTAGAAAGTTTCTACAATAGCAAGTTTCCATATATTCCTCAAGTAGCCCTTAGTATATCACCTGTCTCTCCCCATTTTACTGCCTTGCCCTTCTCTTCCATATCCCTCATTTAATTTTTCCACTCCAGTTTACTGCTGTCTCTCCATAACAATATATTCTATTTCCCCTTCCTTGGAAGACCCTCACCTCCCCCTTAGTCCCCTACTAGGTACCTTATTTCTGTGGCTATACAGACTATAGAACACTTTGAATGGACTTATTAATATGACAATAACTCATGAAAAATGTTAATCTCAACTGAAAATATAATGAAATGGAATTAGTGCCCATTTGTAGACTCTGTTAGCTCTGAATAGACTTTCTTGATTGCAAATTTGGAGACTTGAATCTTAAGCTATTAAAAACTGAAGATAATTTAATCAGAATTTTGCAGAGAAAATATTATTGAAATAGAAATAGAAAATTGCATTAACATTTAAATTTTCTGATTTAAATATTGTCAGCTAGATACTCATAGAATAAGATTGTACTATATGTGAAATCATTTTCTTCACACAGTCCTGGTTTTTGTTTTAGCACTATGCTCAAGTCTAATTTTGCTCCCTCCTTAAGTTTGGATGAATAATGAAAGCAGTATCTTGCTGCAGAGTTAAGGTAATTCATTTATATGTTCTTAGGCATAAGTAGCAATGGAGCAGAAATGGGGCTTCTCAAGTGGAGAAGTCAGTCATTAGCCGAAAGCTGTTTGACTGTTGCAGGAATAGAGAAATACATACCCTGAGTACCATGTAAGAGACAGATCTGTACAGAGAGAAGGTACAGGCTTGAGAGGGAAGCAAAGCAGGAAAGGAAATTGATAAGTACACCATTAGGACAAAATGATGCTGGGTGAGATTGGTGGGTAGGGTACCCAGCATTGGTTGGCTGGTGAGAGATTTCTAATATCAGCATCCTCAGGTTATTCCCTGAATCTGAAAAGAAGCAAGTGAGGCCACTTTTGTCTGTCCATTTCAACAGAATGAACCTGGTCTTTCTATCAGTGTACATTTCCCACAGTGACAAACAAAAATCATTCTTTGTATTTACATGAATCAAGTCCCCATTCACACTCCTTATTAGAGCTAGGCAGAGTGTCACTAACACATCCTGAGCAACATGAAGTAGAATCAGCCTTGTGATAGAGGCACAGGCCTTGTGTCTTGTGAAACCAACCAAGCAATAGCTTAGATAACTTCATAGAAAAGATTCAGGGAAATAATTAATGTAGAAGGGTGTGAGCAGGAAAAATGGAGAAAAAGAGGTGGGGTGGGGTTAGTAATGTTATCACTTGAGAAAAGAAGTAGGAAATGGAAGAAATAGAACAGTCATTGTAAGTTATGATACTTAGTAGAATGCCAGATTTTCCTCAGCATCACATTATTGAATAAAATCTGCATTCCTCTAATGATTTTGTGTTTTTTTTTTTTTTTTACTTATTATGTGGTCAGTTAATCTAAGTGGATACTGACCTTCCTAATTCTATTTATTTATATGTGTTAGGAGCTGCAATATTAGTCTCATAGTTTTAATCTGAAATCTTTCCCTCATTCTTTGTTCAATGCTTAGTCTTTAGCAGTGGAAGGAAGGATCTTGCAACTTTAGGAGGTGGGGACTACCTGGAGGAAGAAGGCATTTGTGACATGCCTTAAGAAATACACCTACTCTCTGACTTAGTTCTTCCTTTGTCACTTTCCTTCTCACCATGAGTAAAATAGTCTCCCCCCACCCCCACTTGTTTCTGCTCTAGTGATGTTTTGTCTTTTCAATGCTCAAAGCTGGCAAAGCCAAAAACCATGGACAGAAAAACTCACAGCCGAAGCATGTTTTTTGTTCTGTAAGCTGTCTGGGTCAGGAATTTGGTCACATCTACAAAAATTGACTACTAAATCTATGTACTAGCATCTGATTCTTAATGCTGGTAATTGGATCTGAAAAGTCAGAGGTTCTATATGAGAAACTCAATTCTCTCAATTCACCTATGGGGTTCTATGATGAAATACTCGGATAAATGATGGGATTTGTTTTCACTCACAGTTCCAGGTTTGAGTCCATCATAATGGAGAAGTCACAGAAATGGAACCTTTGAAGGAGATATTTCATCATCCATATATTATACTAAATATTAAATATATATCATCCCTCATTCATATATTATCCATATTATATTCATAGTCAGAAAGCAGAGCAATAGATGCATTTATTCTATTACTCAGCTCAGGTTTTTCTATTCTTGTGAAATACAGGATTCCCTGATTAGGCAATGGTGCCACTCCTACTGAGAAGGTCTTTCCATTAATCAAGATAATATTCCCCTAGACATGCCCAGAGGCCAACCTAATCTGAACAATCACTGATTGAGCTTCCCTTTCCAGGAGATTCTAGGTTTTATTAAGTAGACAATTAAACTCATTTTCACACTAAACTATATCCTAGCCTCCATTATTATAAAATAAAAAACAAAAAATTATAAATTCCTCAGCAAATTTCCCTAACATAAAGTCCAGTATAGCTGTTTTCTTACTGTTATTTTATAAAACATAAAACTACTTTTTGTATGAGACAGAATCTCACTATGTAGCTTTGGCCTTCCTAGAACTCATGAAGACCATGCTGAATTCAAACTCATGAGATCTGCCTGTGTCTGCCACTCAAATGCTGAGATTGAAGTATATGTCACTATGTCTAGCTAAAAGCAGTGACATATAACTTGAAAATTACTGTGTACAGATAAGGCCTTATTGCTGAAGGCATCACAAAGTTTGGTTGTAGGGCACAGAGAAATCAAGTTGGAACTGAGCCAGAAGCTTTTTTCCCTAATGGCTAGTCATAATATGAAATATGTTATATATAGGCTGTTGGCAGAGAAAATTCATCAGCTGTCTGAACAGCTACAGTGTTGACCTATTAGGTAACATATGCTCACTGGTGTGGTCATGGTGTACTCCTTTTGTGGATATATATTATATATTTAATAAAACCTAAATATTGGTGAGAGAGCACCCAGTCAAATCCTAGCCAGACAGCTCAGGAAATTCTTAAACCTTGAATACAAAGATAAACAGCTGAGTCAGGTGCGAGGCTGAGAAAGTTGCAAGACAGTTGGGTGAGAATTGGCTGTGGTGCTTCCTCTCTCTGATGTTTCAACCTTTCCCTGATATTTGGCTCTGAGTTTCATTTGTGATACTACATCCTTTGGTATAAGCAAACAACTTCTTAATATATTTGAAGCACCCTCTACAAGAGTGAATACATGCTTGATAATGTAAACCTGATCAAAAGATCACCCCTCTAAAAATAAAAAGAAATGGAATTGGGTGGAGAAAATGTTGGTGAATCTAAAGGGAGAGTATAGGACTTGGATATAAGCATTTTTCTACACTTGTATGGATTCTTTAAGATTTTAAAAATATATTTTGAGTTATCACAAAATAAGAAGTCCTCTGGTTGAGGAGTTTACAGGCCTGGGATGCAGTAGAGATAGATCTACTACCAATGTTTTACCAAGTAAACATGTAATCACTGCTTTCTACATACTCATGTTCATACTAGTAGATTAGTGCTGCTTTTAGGCTTGGCCTAAGAAGCTTCTTAATCAATACAGACTCATAATTTGTCAGAGTGCTGCAAGGCATACACAAAATGGACCTATAAATATTCCACCACAAATGAAGAAGGGGCTTACAGAGCCTAGTGAGGAGCCATCGGTAATTAAGGCTAGCTGGAGATGGGAGATGCAGTCATTTTCTTCAGTACTGTAGCCACTTTTTTAGTTCTCCAAGCTCCAGAAAAGAATTGCCAACCCATCTATCTGTGAGCATTGCCAAATAAATCTAAATAAACTCACTGGGACCCAAAACAAACAAAACAAAAAACAAAAACAAAATCCAGACACGGAAGTAGGAGGATTGATTGACAGGAAGAAATTCTGGGTGGGAAGGAATAGGAGAGGAAAGATGGGTGAATATGCTAGAAATATACTACACCAGTTATGTCAAAAATATTAAATATTTTATTAAAAATAAATATACAGTAAAAAAGTAAAATTAAAACCATACTATGGTAAGTACAGAGAAAAATTAAATTAAAAGTAATGCACATACAAAGTAATGATTAAGATGGAAGAATATTTCATGATAAATTATATTTCCCAAATAAAATATAAACTGAAAACTTAAAAAAGCATGAATAAAGGATTTAGATGCATATTTATTTAATGTAGTGTTCCATGTGTCTTACAAGGGATCCTGACACTCTGTCCAGTTGTATACAGAATGTAATTTGAAGAAATTTTCATACCCCTTTGTGTAATGGGTTAAATCAAGTTTGGGAGAAATTAACATTGCCTAGTAAAACATGGTAGGTATATTCTAACTATTTGGGTAAAAAAAATATACTCTTAAAAATGATGAGTGATATTTATGTTTATCAGTACCATACCATAGCACTGTACCAATGCTGTGGTATACAAATTAGTAATACCAGTTAAAATTTTTTAAAATAGACAGTGTATTACAGTCATAAAGATGGTTTTCTATGAGATAAAGAGTAAGTGAAGACTATATGACTTTGACAACTTTTCTGTCTCAAACTATTTCTTTTCTTCTTCTTCTTCTTCTTCTTCTTCTTATTATTATTATTATTATTATTATTAACAAAGAAGTCACACTTTCTAACCTTGTATATCCTTATTCAAGGTCCATTCTCCCTTCCACCACATCAGGTCATTCTTTCTTCTCCACATCTCCCCATCCACTCCCTGGGCAGGCAACAGGCAGTCCCATGGTCCTACTGCCCCAATATTGCTTAGTTCAGTCTCCACTCCTGACAGATCCAGTTTTCTTCCCCCTCCCTCAAGAGTGAGTCAGGTGTTCCTCTAGAGGGAGTGAGATCCAAGGAGTCAGTCTAGGATGTCAAACTATTTCAAAATAAAGTATTTATCTTTTAAGCCTTCACTGGGAAGATTGGATAGGACATTTGTACTTGTTATTGTTAATACAGTATTGTGCTCATTGTATTTACAAAAATCAGCTGGATCTGATCTTTTCACACAGACAGTAGTACTTTTTGTTAGAGGTTACTAGAACACACAGATTATAATGGTCTGGCCAAATTACTCATATGAGAACCAAACTACATAGTCAAGAAAGAACTAATAAAGCATTTATAAATTTAATAAATCAGACTGGTATAGTGAGTGTACTACAGGTTTGTGGCTATAAAATGTGATAATCACATTCAAGTCTTTATAGACATGAGAAATAACTGATAGAACAATTTACACAATTTATGTTTTCATAATTTCTTTTCTAAGAGTGTTACATTGCAAAGGAGACTAGAGAGAAGACATCTAAACTTTTGGAGTGTATGAGATATGTCAAGTACTGTGGCAGACCCTTCTGTTTTCTCATTAAATTTTCCTGATGACTGCAGGTCAAGTATGATTGGCTTCACTTGAAAGCACTGAAATTTACTCAAGAGATCAGCAACTTTTCAAAGGTATAATAACTCCTTGAGGGCAGAGTGTAAACTCAATCTGCAGAGCCATACAGCCCCACTCTCCCACACATAAGGACATGATGATCCTGATTTTGACACTAGCTTAAAGACTGTACATGTCTCCAGAGATAATTAATCTCTCCTCTTAGCCCAGGTAAAGTATTCTGTATTGATCATTATTTTCTAAATTTTCTGTACTTTTGAGAATATCTGATCAGATAGGGATTAAATCCTAAATATCCTTGAGTACCCGGAATTTTCTGTTGTTTTCTCTATGATGATCCTTTCCTCAAATAACAGAATCTGCTCCTACTTCCTACAAAAAGCTACTTCATTTCAAGATGTTGGAGAGGCCACAGAGTCTCCTGGAGAAATGATGTCTAGTCACACTGCTGCATTTCACTGATGTTCTATTCTGATGATTGTTTTCCATTGCTCTCAGAATGGAGTATCAGGACATCAGTGCTTTTTTTTTTTTAAGATAAAAAGATAGAAGTTCTATAACACTGTCTAGAACACCTTCCCAAACATCACTATAGCCACACAATGTGCATTTTCACATTAGAGCCTCATACAAATATGTTTGATATGCAGAATCTAAGCCATGAGACAGTATTATGAATAAATGGGTGACCAGGTCTATTTGAGGAGACATTTTAGGTGACATAGCTGGAAATATGTTACTTAAAATGAAAAAGAAAAAACAATTTATAAGGTGACTAAGTAATGAATACAGAAACATGCTGAATTTCAAGGCATTGGCTCCTGAAAAAAAGTGAGCTCCTGAGAACCAAAAATGCTGTCATGCTTTTGCAGTCCCTGGGGACCAAAGCAAGACCGGAATCAAGTGGTATTTCAGTGCAAGTACTTTTCAAGGTGGGCCCCTGAACTTATAAATCCATTCTACAATTATTTCCTGGTTTCCTGGATTCGTAATGGAGGCACACATTACTCAACATTTACTGAATAACACAATGGGCAGAAGCAAATGCACACACTTTTTCAATATAATCATATTTTCTACAGCATCATCTAACCATTTTGTTCTATTAATTATAGATGGAGGAGCAATTTGACTTTACAGGACTGGGCACTGAAGCTGTTATGTTTCCTGTCTACAATGTCTGAGTCAACATTAAAATTTACAATCTTATTGGCTGCTTTACTGGGCTTCATGGTGTCTAATGAAGATATTGCTTCTGCCCAATATTAAATACTTTTTTAACAGAAAAATAAGTGAAGTTTATTTAGAATTGTATCATTGAGAATCACAAGTCTTAACATCATCATTGATGACAATAGATGCTGGTACTATGTATGCATCTATGTCTGTCATGTTAACAGTTTAAATTTCAGACTAATGAATCATGAGGAGTCAATGAGCAGCTATTTTAACAGATTTACTAAGTACTTTAAGCCATTCTACAAATCATTATATTCCATATTGTCAGACAACCTAGTAGAAAATGGGTTTACTCTAATTAATTATTTTGTCTTTGGTGATAGAGTCTGGATCTGCTACTGCAGAAGGTCAGAGACCACTGATGTGGCAATGCATGATGATATGGGAAAACCTTTGGAATTGTTTTAAGAGAGAAGTTATAATCATTTTCAAGGGAAGACTAGAGAAAGCCTAGGGAGGAATGCTTTAGCATGGCACTGAAGTATTCTCCCTAAAGCCCCTGTATTAAAGACTGGATCTGGTGGTGGTACTACTGGGAAGTTATGGAACCTTCAGGAGATGGAGACTAATGAGGGATCTATAGGTCACTGGGAGCTCTTGGGACTTGTATTTTTAAATTAGTTTATCATTCTATCAAGTCTTCTGCTTCAAAATGATGAAAGACATGGCAAAGCTAGTGAGTTCCATAGTGTGTTCCTCCTGCCACACTTTCTTAGCTGTGAAGTGGGTTCCTTGGTCAAGAGCAATGTTTCATGTACTATCATTATGGTGAATAAGAAATGACAGCATTGTCAGTCAGGGACAGTAGTTTTGGGAGAAGAATTTTCTGCAGAAAAAGCAAACTTCTAACCAAAATTTGTATCTATTTTAGTAAGGACAAAGTGTTGCTTTTACTATGAAGGAAGTACTCCAGTGTAGTGACTTGGCAACAGGCCACTGGCTGATCACCCCAGGAAATGGTGCCATAGTGAGAGTTCAGTGTTTATCCCTGCTGCTGGCTGATTTGACACTCAGGAAGAGCTGTAGATATGTCAGTCTCATTAAGTGGAAGTCTATATTGGTATGCCTGTGTTTGACTTCCCTCTCTGCCATGGTGACCTCTTTGCTCATAGCCAATTGGCCAATGGAAAAAATGGCTGGGGAAAGAAATTGACAGCCAAAGTAATAATCTACTTGGTTATTAACCTTTTCTTTTTTTGAATTCACCCTTTAATGAGTATTTACATGGGACACAAGTATTTTCATGTCCTTTGCTCATTTGCAGGGATATATCCACATATTCACAAAATTCCTTTCTGACTAATTTTATAGTCATGCTCTTTCCAAGTCTGACCATCCAGCCAAACCATTGGCTACAGCCCATGAATCAGTATATAGTTGCACAGCTGTTCATTTGTGCTTCCAATAAAAATGTGCCACCCTATGTACTGTCTGAAGCTCTGCCCACTGTGAAGATTTTTCTCTTTCAGCGTCCTTCCTGGCTGTTCCAGAAGGAGATTAGGATGCAGTTGGTTCACTTCTGAATGGTGCATGCATAGTTTATGCAACCATGTGTACACTAGGCCTTAGCTTTCCCTTTCTCAGCCAAGCAATCACAGGGTGCAACCCAGAAGGCTATATGTGGATTGCAGGGGAGGAGGGGAAGGAGAAGAAATTGTAGCAGGAATAGAAGCTATAGTGGTTTGAATGTAATGGCCTCTATAGGCTTATAGGGAGTGGCATTATTGGAGATGTGGCCTTGTTGAAATAGGTGTGGCCTTGTTGGAGGAAATGTTTCTCAAGTGGTGGGCTTTGAGGTGTCAGAAGCTCAAGTGAGGCCAGGTGGCTCATTCTCTTCCTGCTGCTTGTCAGTCTAGATGTAGAACTCTCAGCTACCTCTTCAGCACCATGTCTGCCTGCATGGCACCATGCTTCCCACCACCATGATAATGAACTTAACCTCTAAACTGTAAGCCATCCCCAATTAAAGAGTTGCTGTGGTCATGTTATCTATTTACAGCAGTAGAAATCCTAAGACAGAATGATAAAATACCTCTACTTATAAGAATTAATTTCTATTCAGAAACAAAGCCACATAAAGAAAGGAAGGCATGTTTATTAGTAGATATGGACAAAAATGGACTGAAATGAAAAATGCAAATTTGTGGGAGATATAACCTAGTGGTATGTTGAAATTCTTTCTTAACTAAAACTTTACCACACTGATTACTACATTCCAGCAGGGTAGACAAAAGCTCAGAGCAGAGACAAATAAAACTTTGGGGGAAAAAATGATCAAAACCTAGAAAAATAAGAAATGAAGGGCTAGATGAATTCGACAGGCATTATAATCAAGAAAGTCAAATAGATCTCTGGGTTAAAAGTCCACTATTCCATTTAGTCACCACACTGAGTACTTAAGTTTGCATGAGCTCCAATCACGTAAGAGAACAGGGAATGATTTGAATGTAAGGAATATTAAATGCATTATGATTTGAATCTCTGAAACCCCAAAGGCTCATGTGCCAAAGAGTTGGTCCCCAGCTGGTATGGCTGTAGGGAGGTGAATGGATGCTGAACTAGGAAGTAGGTCCCTGCCTCTTCTCTTCTTTCTTTTTGCTTCCTGAAGGCCTTATCTCAGCCCCTAAGAACTGAACCAATGATCATGTGCAAACCTCTAAACCAAAGATCGTGTATGGATTATCTGAAATGATGCATCAGAGGGAACCCTTTCCATTTAAATGAGGCTTTATGGCAAAAGAAAACCAACACAGGGAGAATATTTATATTATACGTAAACATGACATTCAAATACTAAAATCTGTAGTTTCTGCTATCCAACAGCCCTCCCTCTTTGATAATAGCACTGTTATTTTTCTTTAGGGAAAACACTTCTACACAGTTTTCACTGGCAGTGATTTGATCCATCAGTTTTTCTCTGGAGGAGTTTGAATGTTTGCAGATGATGACAAGGAGAAGTGGGGTGGGACTAAGCAATCGGAGCTTTGCCTCTTGCTGTGAGTGGACCATGATTCTGCCAGTGAGACTGATGAAACATAGGAAGTAGCATTTACCAGGGTCACAAAGAAAGACAAGTGTTTTCTTTCCCAGAGTTGTAATGACATTCATATGAGACTACAGATGACTTTAGTATGATCTTATAGACAATAGTGGAGGAAAGAGAATGACTTTCACTCCTGAATCAAGCCCTAATTTAAGATGTATTACAGGGCTGATCTCTCTGACACACTTATTCAGTCAGAAATAGCCCCAATTACTTGTGATTAGACAGATATATGTATTTGAAAGGAGATGAAATTTTATATATTAAATTAACATACTATACAGGAATGTAATACAGTTTACTGGCAGCAATTTTTCATTGGCATTTAAATCTTGGTTATAAAATAGCTGCAGCTTTTGATTTAGGACAAGCAGTCTTTTGAGAGATGCTTGCATTGTGTGAAAATTCTCAATAATATTTGAATAACTCAATTTGGTGAAGTGGTATATAATAGCCGATACTCAGGATAATGTGTAATCATACTTACTAACTCTGAACAAAAGCCCAAACCATTTGCAGAAGGAAAATGCCATTGTGTAAGAGTGGGTAAAGCTTAACTTTTCAACTCATTCAGATAGAATCATCTTCTTTCTAAGCTATCTTTTTCAATATTTTCCTACCATTTCTCATTTGCATGACAACATTTCTGCAGCTTGGGTGACCTCACAACTATATGGCCAACTATTAGGAAACTATCTCCTTGTCATCTGTACAGAATGAATATATATTTAACTTATAGCTTTCATTTGCTGTAAAAAGAATCTTGAATGAAGACTTAATGCTACACTAGGAAGCTTTTCCTCCCCTCCCCCTTCCCTTCTTCCCTTCTTCCTTCCACTTTTCCTCCCCCTTTCCTTCCTTCCTCCCTCCCTCCCCCTATTCTCTCTCTCATAGGTGTATGAATGTTTGAGTGCATGAATGTGTTTATGTGACTATAGATTCACATGTGTGCCTGGGTATATGAGCATGTGGAGGTTGAATGTTGAAGTTGAGTGTTTGTCTGTCTCCACAGCTCTCCATTGTATTTATTGAGGCAGGGCATCTTGATTTAACCCAGAGCTCACCAGCTCTCTAGTCTTGCTAGACAGCTTGCTCAGGGGATCTCTTGTCTCTGCCCTCTGAGTGCTGGCATGACAGGCAATAGCCATGCAGTATGGACAATTACATGGGTTCTGGGTATACAAATGCCAGTCTTTATCCACCAAACCATCTCACCAACCCCTGAGAAAGACTATTAATATAAATAATTATAAAATAAATTATTAATTAGTTAAAGTTTATGAAATTAAAAAATGCAAGAACATACATTATTTAAGACATTAGGTGGAACCGCTGAAAAATTAAGTCTTATGTTACCTCCCAGGCAATATTTGCAAATTCTTTTGAGAGCCCTCATGAACTAGGAGAATCATCCTCAAGACAGCTTCAGTTTGTGCTTAGAAGAAGATCAAGATCCACTGTTTGGAGCAGAAGAAATGATACAAGATGAGCCTGTCAAGGGATCCAGAAGTCAGGCAATGCTACCTAGTGGGTAGAATAATTTTTAAATTCAATCCTAAAGGCCATTTTCAAGAATTTGGTCATTCAACATTAATGATCACCAAGATCACAAGGGCAATAATCCCAAACTATGTGGGTCTTGATGGTAGTAAATAATCATATGTGTCTTAAATTTCTAGACAATTGATTGTATCTGATTATGCTTTACATTAGTCAATATTAAAAATACAAAGGACAATGTTCATGTAGACTAATACAAAAGAGGTAAATAAGTAAAAATCCACTGTGAGGAATGACATGAAAAAAAAAAACTGGCATTGCTTCTACAACAAATCAATCTCCAAGTTTCAGGGAGTAATGGGGGTGAGAGGGTGGGGGAGCTGGAATGGCTGTAAGTGACAGAAACAGAGAGGCTGCATTTAAATAATTTCAATGGATATGCTCGCAAGTTGTAAAATGTGAGCTTTAATTTGATCTTAATTCAAACAAGCTCCAAAAATCATGGAAGAAAAATCAGAAAAAAATAGGATATCGATGGGATATCTCATACAAGTAGGAAGCTGACTAATATTTTGCAAGTATGTTTGTTCTATGGTTCAACTTTTAAACACAGATTTTATCTTTTATAGGTATGCAACAACATAGTCATTAATGGGACAATGAAATCTGTGACCTCACTCCAAATAATCCTGGGAGAGCCTGGGAGGGAGCTGGATAGAGATGATGCCATCCTTGTTCTGCTTAAGGGATGATGTAAGGTAAGTAAATGATGGGCATGGATAATTTTATTTTTCTTTATATGATTTTATACATTTGAAATTTTTCAAAATAAAACTCCAATTTACAAAGGAACAATTGCTTTTCTACTTTACCCTGTTCTTTTCTCTCCTGCATGTGTTCTGTGAAATGGAGGCTAGAAGGAACTAAACAATTTACCCAAGGAATTCTTATTTCCAACTTGCTGTTCATTCCCGAGCAGAAGATCATTAATCTCCCAACAGCATGAACTACCTGGGTGTGTCCTTATGTGTAAAGGCTCTTCTCAGTGACTCTTAAGAGGACAGAGACTGGTGTGGAAACAGAACTCCATGTCAAACACATGCTATTTTAAATTTTTCATTGAATACTTAGTCTTGTATATTGAGATATTTTTGATTGATTAACTACATATAGTAGGATAATCCTATCCTCTACCCTAATCATGACAAAACAGCAGCTGTAAAATAATTGAAATCATATCTGAGTATTTTTTATCATGAAGACAGATTTTATTCTGAGTTCTGCTTATAAGAAATAAACAAAACTCACCTCAAATAAAAAGTATAAAGGACCGCCAAAGTATTTCCTTTAGAAAATTTGCTATTTATAGTTTAATACATATACCTTTAGAATTGTTTACTATTTTGTTTTTACATAATTGCATTTATATGCTTTTAAAAGTCACAGAAATGAAGCACCATATTTTTCCTGTGGGGAGGTTTCTTCTTTAACAACATTTATTAGCACATTATTTTCTTTAAGCTTGTAGCAGTTATCCAACTATGGTACTGTTAGAGCAGAATTGCTCCAATACTAACAGTCAGGTTGCTTCCTGTGTTTGCTCCTGTGGTGGTTCACATCCTGATCACATTGCTTTATTGGCTTGTGAAAAGGTTTCTACTGGGTGTTGTCATAAGGGTTCCTCAAAGTGAAATTGCTGGGGCAATGACTTTGTCACTTTGTTCAGTTCTGTTCAGCTGTTCTTCTAATGCCTGGACAAATCAATTGCCCATAAGCAGTGTGTCTCAAGGCGAGTTCCCACAGCTGAGTCACTATCAATCTGTTTAACTCCGTGTTATGTATAAAACAGTAATTCCTTGTTTGCTAGTTTCTGGTCCATTATGATGTCATTTACAGCCTTATATAAGGGCCATCTGTGTTTCTTTCTTACATCCCCCTCTATTTGTGTATTTCTGACATTTTTTCAAAGCATACATAACAGTCATTTTCCTTCTGCTACATTAGCCTTTGGTCTTTATTTCATTTTGATTGTGATGTCTTTTGACAGACAATTTTGGGGTTTTGTTTGGCTTGGTTTTGATTTTTCAAGACAGGCTTTATCTATATATCCCTGGATTTCCTGAAACTTGCTCTATAGGCTAAGTTGGCCTGGAACTCAGCCTACCTGCCCCTGCCTGCTGAGTGCTGGGGTTAAAGATATGTACTACCAAGCTGGACACAACTTTTCAGAGTTTTTTAATTATTTATTTATTTATTTAACTTTGCACCTCACCTGCAGCCTTCTACCCTTAGCCCCCCCAAATTTTTGTTTTCATGTCTTTGTTAGCCCAGGGCCTCTAGTGATATCTCCTCTTCATAAAGTTTTTCTGCATAATGAGACTTAGAAATATAAATTATTTTCTTCTGGTAGTATTATAGACTTCTTCTGTACATTTGACCTATAAATAGTGCTATTACCAGAAAGCCTTATAATTCTGATATATGTTATTGGTCCAAATTGTTTGCATGTGACAATAACATAAATTCTCCTGCTAACTTTCAAAGGTTTGGTATTTGTGTATATTATGCATACCTCTTTGTTTTTTAAATTTACAGTCTAACTCTCTGCTAACATTAAACACAAGTTCATTGAATTTAGAGTCATTTAAAGTTTTGATTTTAACTTATAGGTAAATTAAAAGACACCTATTTACTTGGGATTTTGTTTATCATTTTCAATAAATTTGATAGTTTTTTGTCATCTGTTAGAGTTCTTATCATGCTAAATTCTTGTTATGGGACAAGCAAATGTAGAAATTTGAATAACATCTCATACTGCAAAGCAAAGGAGTTTTTAAACCATGCTACAGTTATGTCAGAAATGGCTTGTGAGCCAGGCACAATGGATTCATTAGTTGACCTGAAGAGAAAGGGGTTCTAATAAAGACTGCACCTGTCATAGCTCAATGCAAGGCTGTGTTTAGTACTTGACAATTATAGCACTAGCACTCAACACTAAAAATAAATCACTTGATAAGTTAGAAAATTGCAAAGAAATTTATTATTTGATTGATTAATAAATAAAAGAAAAAAATCTAGTATATTTATGACTGTCTCAGGAAACCATACCCCAGATATCACAATTTGGATAAATGGCTATTTCCTTGCATGGAAATATCTCTGATTTTAAACAAGGAAGCATTATCATTTTGAAACAATCAATTGATCGCATCTGGACAATTATAATAAATAGTTTTGATATAGCATAACTTCCCAACCATGTCTGTAAGGCTAAGTACCAAAGTTCACTTATTATGAATGACTCTAGTCAAGTCACTGTGTTAAAGAACTAACATCCAAGAGATACAAGGGACAGCAGAATCTGAGTAGATAAAGCAGGGACACATTTAACAAAACAGATTATATAGCAATGAACAGGCCAAACCCTGTTCTTCCTGTAGCAACTAAAAAAAAACAAAAAAAAAAGTATAGAGGTTAGAAAGTAAAGTATAAGTATCTTATTAAACACCCAAAAGACTCATTTTGGTTCTTAATTCAACAAATGAATGAACACAGTGCTCTGACAGTTAAGTGTGGATTGATTACCTATACAATACTATGCTTTACCAAAGGTGTAAATTCTGTTCTCATGGAATTCTTTTATTTTCTTATTCCTTTATGTCATTTTGGTGCTCATCATGTAATATTTAGTTATAATAAGTATCACAGGTACTGCTATGATCTACTTGTTGCATTTTGTTTTCTATTCCAACAATAACTTTATATTTCCACAAACAGATCTTAGATATTCTATATATTTAAGATAACTTACAAATTCATTGAGTCAGACATGGTAGGGCAAGTCTATCATTCAAACAATTTTAAAATTAAGGAGGGGCATTGGAAGTTCAAGGTCATCCTTGGCTAGCTAGCAAGTTTCAGATCAGCTTGGTTTATACAAGAGCCTATTCCAAAAGAAAAAACAAACAAAATCGTTAATGTTCCATGGACATGTGAACTTTCAGGCGTTTCTTTTAGGACATTATTTTTACATGTATTAGTGTTTTTTCTTCACTTCCTTCTTCCATGCAGATGGTAGCAGTTCTGTTGACTGAATTTGGTGGCTCACCATAATGACTTTCCCTAAATATTTACTATTCTTGCTTATCTCAGCAGCTTACAATGGCAAGGGCACTTCCAGGAGGACTTATAGATGGAAATGAGCTAAGTAATATGTGGGCTGTGATCAGAAGAGGAACTGAAATGGGAAAAGCTTGGAAGCAGGATGGATATCATCACATTCTTTTGTGAAAAGAATTTGTGAATTTTTTTTTGTGCAAAAAAACTAGTTAAAAGACTGTGGCTATGATAGGCTAGGGTGCAGAAGAGAAATTTAAGGCTTTATGTGCCACATTGGGAATGAGAATTCACAGTATATTTTTGTGATTTGTGAAGTAAGTGCATAGGAAATCTGGGTTGTTTGATGTGTGGTTCCACACTATTCTAGTTTTCTATTGTCATGGTAAGCAGCATAACTAAAAGCAAGTTAGGGAAAAAAGAGACTTTTCGATTAAAGCCCCATTGAAGGTAATCAAGGCAGGAACTCAAGTGGGAACAAAGCCAGGAACCATGAGGAAATCTGCTTACAGGCTTCCCTAACCTCTTCTGCCTTGCTAACATTTATATAATCCAGGCCCCTATGACTGGGGATAGCATCACCCTCAGTGGTATGGGCCCTCCCAAGTCAATTTGCAATAAAAAAAAAAATGACCCACAGAGATGCTCACAGCTAGTCTGATGGGGGAGAACAACAACAATAACAAAAACTTCAATCTAAGTTCAGTCTTCACTGGGAATGTCAAATTGACAAGTAAATTTGAGCATGACACATATTATAGGCTTTGTACATTAAGATGTGTTATATTCGTCATACACTAACAAGATGGATGCAACAACAGAAGCCATCTTTCTGTTGCCTACAAGAAACACACCTAAACCACAAAGACAGACACAGGGTTAGAGTAAAGGGTTAAGAAAAGATTTTCCAGTCAAATGGTCCTAAGAAACAAGCAGGGGTTGCCATCCTAATTTCTAACAAAATAGACTTTAAGCTAAAAGCAATTAAAAGGGACCAAGATGTCATTACTTATTAATCACAGAAAAAAAATAGGTCAAGAGGATATTTCAATCTTGAATATTTATGCCCCTAATATATGGGCACATACCTATGTAAAAGATACACTGCTAAAGTTTGAATCCCATATCAATTCTTACACCCTAATAGTGGGAGACTTCAATACCCCAATTTCAACCCTGGATAGGTCAACCAGACAGAAACTCAACAGAGAAATAAGGAGTCTAAAAGAGGTTATGATGCAAATGGATTTAATAGATATCTACAGAAGCTTCCATCCAAAGGCAAAGGAATATACATATTTCTCAGCTTGTCGTGGAACTTTCTTCAAAATTGACCACATAATTGGTCATAAAGCAAATATCAATAGATACAAAAAAATGGAAATAATCCCTTGTAACATATCAGACCACCAGGGCCTAAAGTTAGAGTTCAACAACATCAAAAATCAAAGAAAGCCTACCAACTCATGGAAACTAAACATCACTCAGCTGAACCATCTGTGGGTTAAGGAAGAAATTAAGAAAGAAATCAAAGTCTTCCTAGAATTTAATGAAAATTAATCCACAACATATCCAAACTTGTGGGACACAATGAAAGAGGTCTTAAGAGGAAAATTCATAGCGCTAGATGCCTAAATGAGAAACCTAGAGAAATCTCACACTAGAGACCTAACAGCTCAGCTGAAAGCCTTAGAACAATTAGAAGCGAACTCACCTAGAAGGAGTAGATGGCAGGAAATAATCAAACTTAGAGCTGAAATCAATACAGTTGAAACAAAAAGAACAATACAAAGAATTAATGAATCTAAGAGTTGGTTCTTTGAGAAAATCAACAAGATAGATAAGCCCTTAGCCAAACTAATCAAAAAAGAGAGAGAGAGTGTTCAAACCAACAAAATCAGAAATGAAAAGGAGGACATAACAACAGACCCCCAGGAAATACAGAGAATTATCAGATCATACTTTGAAAATCTGTATTCCACAAAAATGGAAAGCCTTGATGAAATGGACAGCTTTCTGGACAGGTACCATCTACCAAAATTAAATGAAGATCAGATTAGTTACCTAAACAGGACTATAACCTTTAAGGAAATTGAAGCGGCCATTAAAAGCCTCCCCCAAAATAAAAGCCCTGGTCCAGATGGTTTCAGTGCCGAATTCTACCACACATTCAAAGAAGAATTACTACCATTACTCCTCAAACTATTTCACATAGTAGAAACTGAAGGAATATTGCCAAATTCCTTTTATGAGGCCACAATTACCCTAATACCCAAGCCACTCAAAGACATAACAAAGAAGGAGAATTATAGACCAATTTTCCTCATGAATATTGATGCGAAAATTCTCAACAAAATTTTAGCAAACCGTATACAACAATGTATAAAAAATATCATCCACCATGACCAAGTAGGCTTCATCCCAGAAATGCAGGGCTGGTTTAGCATACGAAAAGCCGTAAATGTTATCCACAATACAAACAAATTAAAGGAACAAAACCACATGACCATATCCTTAGATGCTGAAATAGCCTTTGACAAAATCCAACACTCCTTTATGATTAAAGCCCTGGAGAGATCAGGAATACAGGGAGAATATCTAAATATAATAAAGGCGATTTACAAGAAGCCGGCAGGCAGTATTAAACTTAATGGAGAAAAACTCAAAGCAATCCCACTAAAATCAGGAACTAGACAAGGATGTCTCTCCCATTATCTATTAAATATAGTTCTCGAAGTTTTAGCTAAAGCAATAAGAGAACGAAAGGAGATTAAGGGGATACAAATTGGAAAAGAAGAAGTGAAGCTATCTCTATTTGCAGATGATATGATTGTATACATAAGTGACCCACACAATTCTTCTAAGGAACTGCTATGGCTAATAAACACCTTCAGCAATGTAGCAGGATATAAGATTAACTCAAAGAAATCAGTAGCCCTTCTATACACTAAAGATAGAAGAGCTGAAAAAGAAATAAGGGAAATATTACCCTTCATCATAGCAGCAAATAGTATTAAATACCTTGGAGTAACTATAACCAAAGAAGTAACAGACCTATTTGACAAAAATTTTAAATCATTGAAGAAAGAAATTGAAGAGGATATCAGAAAATGGAAAGCTCTCCCATGTTCCTGGATAGGTAGGATCAACATAGTAAAAATGGCAATTCTATCCAAAGCAATCTATAGATTCAATGCACTGCCCATCAAAATCCCAACACAATATTTTTTGGACCTTGAAAGAACAATACTCAATTTCATTTGGAATAACAGGAAAGCCAGGATTGCCAAAACAATTTTACTCAACAAAAGAACCTCAGGAGGTATCACCATTCCTGACTTCAAGTTATACTGTAGAGCTACAGTAATAAAAACAGCCTGATACTGGCATAAAAACAGACTTGTGGATCAATGGAATAGAATTGAGGATCCTCTAGACATTAACCCAAAAACCTATGAACACCTGATCTTTGACAAAGAGGCCCAAAACATTCAATGGAAAAAAGATAGTATATTTAACAAATGGTGTTGGCATAGCTGGATGGAAGTGTGTAGAAAAATGCAAATAGATCTGAGCCTGTCACCCTGCACAAAACTCAAATCCAAGTGGATCAAAGACCTCAACATAAACCCA